>JAOTRH010443661.1:0-67103 GCA_034768845.1 Heliamphora exappendiculata
AGATTTGTCTTCAATGGCATATTCGTGTTTGGAAAACACGAAAACCCTTTCTTATAAAGAAGATACAAAAGACATTTCATAAATTAAAAGCAACATAAAAGTAGAAAATTTTCCAAATGTCTTATAAAAGAAAATTTTCCTTTTCGGTAAGGTTAACAAGAAGACATTTTTCCAAAAGTCTTGGATTCAAAAACCAGTTTTGAACTTGTGATGATAGTGAGGAAACTACCAATTCTCTATAAGATCTTAGTGTTTATAACTAGGAGGTAAGAACAATTGCACAGCGCATTTCTTGTGAACTTAAAAAAAACAAAATTAACAACTTAAAAAAAATAGAATTAGCAGCTAAAGAGACTAAATCAACAAGTTTTGTCAAAAAAGGATCTCAAATCAGCTAAATAGTGCTTTTATATTTCTTATGAACTTAAAAAAAAAAACAGAACTAGCAACTTATATAGAATGACACACACTCATGTGTAAGCAACAAATTGTATTTCTTATACAATTTACATAATAAAAAAATTCAAAACAACCACTATCACACAAAAACCAACCTCAATACAATTTCATACAACAACTCACCCCATTTTGGTTCAACTCCAAAACAATATATAATGCCAACTGTTTGATACATCCTTCCATTAATTATTCATGAGGGAAAGAAAGTTACATTGCCAATAATAAGAAAGTTAAATTGATTTACATTAAGAAACTACTTTTAACTTTCATACATGCATCCATACATGCTAAATTCAAAAACACAAAGCAGCAGCAGACAGAAGATAGAAGCGAATGTGAATGTGTATTCGAAGATAAAGGGATGAGAAAAAAAAACGCAGATAAATGGATGAGAAAAATAACATCGTTAAAAAATATACCTGTGTATTCGAAGAAAAAGAACGCAGATAAAGGGATGATAACGCAGATAAACGCAAATAAAACTTAGCACGTATGGATGAATATAAATGCAAAAAAAAAAACGCACATAAAGGGAAGAAAAAAATCAAATAAACGCAAATATATCGTCGGCGCCGTATGTATATATTTCTGTATTCGAAGATAAATGGATGAGGAAAAAAACGCAGAGCAGCAGCAGACCCAAGTGAAACTGACCTACTAGTAAAAAATGCACAGCAGCAGCAGACAGAAAAAACTTTGATTTTTTTGTGAAAAAATAAAACTTAGCTTAAGCCTTTTAATCGGGAGACAATGAAAGAGGTAGAAGAACACATACTAATCGCGAGTGGGGAGGGAGAGAGAAACGAAAAGGGAAAGAGGTAGAAGAACACATACCTCTACCGTTGATTTGTCTGGGGTTTGCTCGATTGGAAGAAGATCGATCAGTGTTGTTGCCCGATTGGAAGAGAAATCAAACCAGAAGTCAATCTGCGTTGTTGATGCGGTTGGAAGAAGATTGATCGATGGAAGAGAAATCAACCCAGATGTCGTGTTCTCTTTGTTTAGGCTTTTCTGGTGTAGATATACCAAATGGAGTTAGCGATGTTAATGTTGCATCGGTAATTCAATTAGGTCTTCCTGAAAAAAAAATTTCATTGGCGCCTAAAATGCTTTTCTTTCTCCGATGAACAAAACAACGTAGCCAAAAAACCCTATTTTTGCCAATGTGCTTGCCGTCGCCAAAGAAGCAAACTTTGTTGCCAAAAGTTCAACAAATTGGTGCACTACAAAGGGTTACGCACCAAAGCAATTGCCAATGTACTCACACCCTTCGTCGCCAAAAGTAATCTTTTAGCAATGCATTTTCTAAATGTTGTCGCCAATAGTGCATTTTGTTGCAGTGCTAATCGGATGACACATCAATCCGGGTAACTCGTTTGGATCTCTGGTTAGAATAGACGTCGGCCAAACGACTGTCTAACTTGAACCCCAAACTAATCGGCCGGACGCCTAAGGACAAGACATGTTATCCTAAGAATCCAACCTCCATGCCCAAATACTATTAGGGTTGTATACTAAAAACCATGTTTGAATTTTTTATATTATTTTTATTTATTAATAAAAACTAATTTTTCATTTTAATAAGAATCTTTATGAGTAATGTATGCGTTTTATTATTTATTTAATGTTGTGTATGGGTATCTTTTATTCTATATAGTAGTTAATCTGGTGTGTAGAATTTGACTTACACACAGAAAATCAGATTATTGATTCTTGTAGAATATAAGTTTTGATTCACTGTTTAGATGGAATTAGACATGCTATCGGTACAGCTGTAGCATAATATTGCTCGACAATTGCTTCGACTATTGTGTTAGTACCATTTGTGTATATTGAACATGATCAAGTTGGAGTAATTAATTTTGTACTGACTATATAAATTAATTTACACCCCCATGGTTATTATGAGTGTTTATACTCTTAATCCCGATATAATTATAATTTGTGTATATTTAACATTTGTTCTTTTGATTCATTAGAGGGCGTGATCTTGTATGGATCAATAATCCCGCTGAGTTGAATAACGGTATTAAGTATATAGTGGATATTAATTATTAACGGGATTCATGTCTCGAAAAGTCGAGATTGATGATACCCCCTTAAGGAAGCTCATAAGTTTTGAGCGAGCCAAACCCTGCAGGTGAATTTCATAATTCGGTAGTCAAATAAGTTAAGCGGAAGGACTTAAGAAATTATTAAAGAGGTCGATTAAATATAATTACCAGTAATTTAATTTAATCGACGGGTATTTGTAATCTTAACATGGGGAGAATAATAAGTATTTAATAACAGGAGCTCGAATAATTAGTTTTGAGAATAAAGGTGGGAGTGTAATTATAAATTTTTAGTGGAATGAATTATAATTTATGTTTTTATGAAATTACTTCTGGGTTGAGGCAAGATTTCATAATTACATTGGAAGCATATGTCTTATTTACTCTACTGGTCCATGTTATAATCTATTTATATGCCCCTATAACGCTGACCGCCAGATGATGAATTCATTTAGTCTTTTAGGTTTTTCACGTATTTGTGAGAACCAGAAAAAGAGAAGTAGCTAGACAAGCTTGGGAGCACGAAGGATCTAAGCCCACACTTAGTTCGTATTTTTGGCGTTTGAAAATACAACAGAAGATCTGAACGGAGATAAGATTGCCGAATTAAAACCGTGTTGATCTTTGGATTCAAGTTCAAGAATAGAAATGTGATCAAATCAATGGGATCAAGCTGGTATAATCCCTATTCTGCCTTGTGGGGGTTTCTGTTTCGTGTTCAGGGTTTCGTATTGTTCAGCCCGTACGAATTCCATCCCGACGGTTTTCCTGTCTGTCTGGACGGTTCGGTACCGCACAATTTTTTTGTATGCTGTAGATCATGTGCTGCGCCATGTTTGATTCTATTCGTATGCACCATCTTAGTTTTCTAGGATTCAGTTCTCTACAAATACCATATAGCATGCAAACATCAAGTCGCTTGCAAACACACCTGTACATGAATGTCACACATCAATGTAAACTCTCACGCAATGATTTAGTCATTCCCACGACACCTAGGTATTCTGTGTGACCTTGACCCGTTTCTTTTTCAAAATGATTTTAAGTGTCAATGGAGTTGGAATTAACATCTTTAAAACGTGTTTGGTTGCGTTTAATTGGATTCAAAGGTTGCTGGCCTTGCGTGTATCCATGGTTTTTGAAAGATATGGTTGGGTTTTGAAAAGGGTAGTTCGATTGGTTGGTTTTGAAGTTTGAAAAACATTTTGGAGTTATTTTTCAGTTCGCTGGGAGAGTTCAGTCGACTGAAGGTGGGTGTTCAGTCAACTGACATGGACACTAGAATGCTTTGTGTGTTGATAGAAGGTTTTCAGTCGACTGGGGAGTGAAGTTCAGTTGACTGAGGGTCTCCAGTGGGTTTTCCGTCGACTGACTTTGAGGCGGTGGATGATTTTCGGGCTTCTAAAGCCTTTTCAGTAGACTGGAAGGGAAAGGTCAGTCGACTGACCTGAGATATTTTGGCGTGGCTTATAAATATCAAGCTTTGGGATATATTTTGAGATATTTTCATTTCAGATATTTTGAGATATTTAATGTATTTCAGATCTAGATTTTGGTGGGCCTGGGGCTTGATTTTCAGCAATCGGGCAGTGGATCCTTGCCATTGGTGCCAGGGGTTTCGCGTTCATCTGGACAGAATTCTGTTTCGTCTTGGTTCAGTTTTTGAGACGTCGAGCTTTTGGCTCACCGAGATAGGATTCTAGACTTTATTGTTGTTAAAGGGTATTTCATACAATTATATGTGTTTTCACTGGGTAAAAATTACATTAAATGTTATTTTTATGTTTAAATCTTATTTTTCGGGTAAAACGTGTGTTTTTACACCTTTCTTGATTTATTTCATAATTCGGATGTGTTGATATCCGTAGTTTTCAAAAAGGTTATTTTGAAAACGGAGGTTTTATGAAAATTGTGAGAAAAACGTGTTTTGGAGGTTTGGAGCTAACCATCGGGGTTGAGTCTCAGATTTTTAAATGTTTTGATAGAACGACGGAAGATTTTGAAATATTTTGCTTGATCTCCATTTTGATGGATGGATCTTTATACGTGTAGATGTATAACTATTTTACGGGTTTTCGTAGTCGAGCTACGTACTAATTTTTAAATAATTTCCATAGATGTACCGTGAGAGTGGGTGTGTTGAGTTGGGCTTCTATTGCTCCTTGGTAGAAGTCCAAAAACATGCGCAGAGTGGGTTCGCTACGGTCCCTCGGGTTAATCCCCGTAAACGTGGTTTGGAAGCTTCTTCCATCGGTCGTGGAAATCCGTAAAGAGCTGGTTGCCCCCGTGAGTGACACGTTGTTGTGACTCCGTATAGACCTTGCCATTACCTAGTCGGCCTTAAGTGGTTCAGGAATTGATAATGGGAAGGAGTCTATAGTTGTTACAGTTGTCCATGTGTATGGCAGAGTCTGTACATAGGAATCATCTTATCGTTTTATTTTCCTCGGTTGTGTGTTCCGAGTAGAAAAATACCGTTTTGTTCTTGGTTGTGTGATCCGGGTGAAAATTTGGTTTATAATTACTATTTTTCCTTAACTGTGGCTTGATATCTGCACTGATGATATGCATGATTTTAAGGATAGAAACGTGAGATTTTATGAAGTAAAACATTTTTTAGGCTCGTGTTGGTCTGATGGAAAACTTGTGGTTTTTAGGATGGAAAAACATTTTTGGCTCCTGTGCTTGAGTCTTTATGCTTATAATTATATAACCTGCTTTACAGCTTTATAGTTTGTTCCTATTGGGTTTCGGCTCACGGTGTTGAATTTTGTTGTAAAACTTTTTTCAGGTGAACGTGGTCCTGTAGGTTGACCTTGAGGTGCTCGGAGGTGGCTGATGACAAGACTGATATTTTTTCTGTGTTAGGTAGTTATACCTTTTGTATATGTTTTATGTTGGGATATAACATGTTGTAAAGCATATGTAATTCTTATGGATGTATGCATGTTTTATGCTTTCGAGAGAACCTTGGGTTGGTTGTTATTTTTCGTAGTTTCTCACTACGTTTTTCATTACTAGGTTCAAAGGGGTTTTCAAATGGTTTGTGCTTCATTCAAACTCTTGTGCTCTGAGAAAGATTTTGGAACGGCCTAAGCTTCTTTTAAAAAGAAAAGATTTTCTTATCTCGAAACATGCGTTTTATTTTAAAAAGGCTTGGCTTTTAAGGTCGTGACCGTAGTCTCTTGGCGACTCGTTTAAATTAAATAAACTCTCGATAGTACGTCTTTACAAAGATTTTAGCCTCGTTTGGGGTTTCATGGTTTTCATCCCCTTGTTTAGCCAGTTTTGGTGATTGTTCGGTGGTTTTTTTGCGTGACTCAGAGTTTGGGACGTGACAACTTGGTATCAGAGCTTTGAGTTCGAATACCTATGAGCTGTGGAAAGAGGGTGCATTACCTTGTGAGGATGTGTGTGTGCTTGGTTGCTTGTGTTTGGAACATGAGCATGCTAGTTGTTGAGCATGTTGATGTCGTGTATATGTGAGCATGGAGGTTGGACCTTAGGATTGATTAGTCTTGCCTTCGGACATTTAGATTAACGAACTTGGGAGCTAAGTTAGAAATGCATTTTGTGGACGTGATTTCTAGTAAGGAATCTAAGTGAGTTATCCAAAGTGACGCGTCATTCTTATCAGTTCTTCCCAGTATGTGTGTTGTGTCTGCATGATAGTTTCGGCTATGTGTTAGCATGATTATGTGATACGTGTTAGAAATAACATGATAGATCGACCTTAGGTTGTCACGTTTCATGTTTTCCTTAATATACCTGTACACCCTTCGAGACGAAGAGACCGTGGTTTCGGTCTTGAATGTGCGATTCAGTTGTTATGAGTTGCAGGGGAAAGGTTATAGGTTGAGCGTTGATCGCTTGGTATGTTGTAGAACTCGTCAATGAGTTGGGTATAGCCGTGTGAGGTTGGCCTCGGTTGGTAAACTGTTGAGTGTTTTCAAGAGCAGAGTTTTGTTCAGGTGCAGTCGCAACATGGTTGATGGCTTTAGCTTGGATAGCTGACTCCTCTTGAGTGTATGCTACTGGAGGTTTAAGTTGTATTATGGATGACCTCGTGAGTAGGGGCGATGGGGTGTTAGAGAGTTTGGGAATCAGTTGTTATGACTAGATTGGTGGATAGATCTGTGGATCGTGATAATCCCTTTTGGGTAAGGTTGATGTATGTGATTTTGACCATGTGATGGATTAGGTATATCCTGAGCCATGCTATGTCATGAGCCGTGTACTCAGGATGGGGTATAGACGGAAACATAGTGGATGGGAGCGTGATAATCCTTGGTCGGGCATATGTTGAGATAGCAGAACGTGGGGTTGTTATAGCAGAACGTGTGGTTCTGGAGATATTCCATGGTGGTCAGGATGTTGATGGTGGTCAGCAGGATGTTGACGGTAGCCAGAGTAGCATCTGAGGATGTTATTGGTAGTTAGAGTTGTGTCTGATAACCTTGGAAGTTGTATTCCTTCTTGAGATTTGAGAATTGAGTTACGCGTGAGTGAACTCAAGGATATGGGGATGAGTATGAGTTGCAGTTATGCTGGAATGAGTATGAGTCATGGTTGTGTTGGAATGTGTAAGGGTTCAGGTTATGATTCTAACATGCGACGAGTAGTAGTTATGTGAGATTCTTACGAGAATGCAGGTTTGTGGTCTGATCGTTACCCTAGTGATCAAGAGTTCGTGTTTGGGAACAGTGCTGGGTGCACGTGGTTGGTTTAGTGTTGTGACAGTGCATCTTGAGTATGATATCTCCGGAGGTTGTTTGTGTTCCACCTTAGGTTCAGAGATGGATATGTCATTTTCCCATGGGACGAAGTGTGGAGTAAAAAGGTTCAACAATATCCCGTGTGATTTGGCTGGCCTGGGGTAATGGGTGAGAAATCATGGGTTACGATACCGGTGATCGATGTGTGCTTTGAGAGCGAAAGTGTGGAAGGTGTCTGCATGGTTAACGGAGTTATTAGAGGTTTCAAGATTGGGTTCCCTTTGTTTGATGCCGTGTGCTTTCTACGTGAGTTGCGTGGGCAATGGGCTCGAGGCCGTAATGTGGTTGTGGTTTGTCTAGCAGGAGTTAGGTGAGTAAACACTACCTTGTGAAGTGAGGTTTTAGCGCAATGAGAAGGTTGCCGTGTGTCTTCATGTATGATTGGTGACGAGCTTGTAGTCCTATTGGATGTGTTGTACAAGGTATAAGGATTGATGGTGTTCATGTATGTATGAATGGGGTTCGAAAGCTGAGAGCTTGGTGTGGCGGATGGTTGGAGTACCGTGATCGTGGTTGACGACAGCTGTTTGACTGTGGTCGATAAGATTTCAAGGTAAGGTTTACAGGGTTCTTGAGAGGCCAAGTATTGATGAGTACTGAGAGTACGCTGAGATTGGGCCATGGGTTGTGTTGACCCTTTTCTTCTCTCTGGACAAAGAGAGAGTTTCTTTTTACACGATTGTCTGGTGTGAGTTGTTTCATCTCGGTTGGAGGGAGATGCCGAATTCTTCATCGATTTAGGTTTTTGGCTGTGTATTAAGACCGAAAACTCTATAGATTTGGTATCCGTGTTTTGACCCTTGGAATTGTGACTCGGGGACTTGTATCGTTGTGATCGAGTGATTGTGGGTTTGATTCTTCGTGGTTTCGACGCGTAGTGCATAGATATGTGCCTTCTTGGATGTTAAGTGTCTGTGTGTGTGACCTAGGATCTGATTGCTCCCGCGGTTGGAGGACTATAAAGAATCGCATGATGAGGTTAGTATTATCCCGTGGTGAAAAACTGTAAGGTTGTGGTAACCTAGTTAGTGTGGCTTGTTTGTATGATGGTTGGACCATTTGGGTTGTGTTCCCTGTGAGGTCGAGTTGGTAGACCAAGAATGCTTTTGCTTGTTCTTGTTGACAAGGGAATTGGTGTTGAGATGTAGTGTTCTTTTCATAGAGACTCCTTAACCGTTGTGTGCGGCTTGTTCCGGGTTGTGTGGTTATGGTTGTGCTTCTAGCTCATGGCAGAGCAAAATTTTTTTCGGAACAGTGCGGCTGTGATATTCACATGGTGAGTTTCTGATAGACTTTTGTGAGTCTGGATTCGGGTTCTATTTGGAGCTTTGAACTGTTCAGAGTTCTTGGAGTCAAGGAGTGGTTATCGACTGTGGTAGGTGTTGTGCTTCGGCATTACTGTTATTTGTTTGGATGGTAGTCCCGAGAATGTGCTAAGGTAAGTCAGAAAGGATGCGATGATTGAGGAATCTTGGTTAGTGTGGCCTGTTCGAACCGATGTGATTGATTGTTTGGTTAGGAACGGAAAGGCCGTGATAGGTTTTGTATATGAGGAAATTACTGTGTAAGAAGCAAGTTTTAGTTGGTTACTTATCAGACAAGTCTTGTGTTAGAATATTTTCCTGTTGTGGATTCAAGGAATTGATTTATGAGTCATGAGTTTAAGTTTGATGCTGGATGACAGCCATCACGTTGCTGTTGCTCTGTCAGACGACGACGATCAAATTCGATCATGTTTGATTTGAGGTTGATCTGTAGCCTTGGTATCAGTGGATTGGGGGCGAGACGTTGAGATGTGTAGTGACGTGCTGTTGCACGGGAGATATGATTGAGTTTGTGTAGGTTATTAAATACCTGTGAGATGTTCTGTCTGCATGAAATGTTCTCCTTGTGTGACAATAGTTTTGGAGTTCCGATTGTCGGGAAATTTCTTTTACTGTTATGCAGTATTGCTGGGTTCGCATAAGAGATTATTGATAGTTGATGAGTTGGTGTTTAGCCTGAGTTTTAGAGTTGAATTTCGAGGACGAAATTCCTTTAAGAGGGGGAGAGTTGTAAGACCCTGACCCGTTTCTTTTTCGAAATGATTTTAAGTATTAATGGAGTTAGAATTAATGTCTTTAAAACGTGTTTGGTTGCGTTTAATTGGATTCAAAGGTTATTGGCCTTACGTGTATCCATGGTTTTTGAAAGATTTGGTTGGGTTTTGAAAAGGGTAGTTCAATTGATTGGTTTCGGAGTTGTTTTTCAGTTGGCTAGGGGAGTTCAGTCGACTGAAGGTTAGTGTTCAGTCGACTGACGTGGACGCTGGAATGCTTTGTGTGTTAGCAGAAGGTTTTCAGTCGACTGGGGAGTGAAGTTCAGTCGACTGGGGGTCTCCAGTGGGTTTTTAGTCGACTAGAAGGGAAAGGTTAGTCGACTGGCCTGAGATATTTTGGCATGGCTTATAAATATCAAGCTTTCGAAGATATTTTGAGATATTTTCATTTCAGATCTGATTTTTTACTCAAAATCTCTACCTTCTCTTTAGATTTTGGTGGGACCAGGGCTCGATTTTCAGCAATCGTACAGTAGATCCTTGCTATTGGTGCCGGGGGCTTCCCGTTCATTTCAATAGAATTTCGTTTCACCGAGATTCGATTTTCGAGACATCGAGATTTTGGCTCACCGAGGTAGGATTCTAGACTTTATTGTTGCTAAAGGGTGTTTCATGCAATTATATGTATTTTCACCAGGTAGAAAATACATTAAATGGTGTTTTCATGTTTAAACCTTGTTTTTTTTTAGGTAAAACGTGTGTTTTTACGCCTTTCTTAGTTTATTTCATGATTCGAATGTGTTGATATCCGTAGTTTTCAAAAATGTTATTTTGAAAATGGAGGTTTTATGAAAATCGTGAGAAAAACGTGTTTTGGAGGTTTGGAGCTAACCCTCGGGGTTGAGTCTCAGCTTTTTAAACATTTTGATAGAACGATGGAAGATTTTGAAATGTTTTGCTCGATCTCTATGTTGATGGATGGATCTTTATACGTGTTCATGTATAATTGTTTTACTGGTTTTCATAGTCGAGCTACGTATTGATTTTTTAAACGATTTTTATAGATGTACCGCAACAGTGGGTGTGTTGAGTTGGGCTTCTATTGCTCTTTGGTGGAAGTCCAAAAACATACGCAGAGTGGGTTCACTACGGTCCCTCGAGTTAATCCCCGTAAACGTGGTTTGAAAGCTTCTTCCATAGGTCGTGGAAATTCGTAAAGAGCCGGTTGCCCCCATGAGTGGCGTCGTTGTTTTGACTCTGTATAGAACTTGACATTACCTAGCAGGCCTTAAGTCGTTCAGGAATAGGTAATGGGCAGGAGTCTATAGTTGTTACATTTGTCCATGTGTATGACAGAGTCGGTACATAGGAACCATCTTATCGTTTTATTTTCCTCGGTTGTGTGTTCCGAGTGGGAAAATAACATTTTGTTCTCGGTTGTGTGATCCGGGTGAAAATCTGATTTATGATTACTGTTTTTCCTTAACTGTGGCATGATATGTGCAATGATGATATGCATGGTTTTAAGGATGAAAACATGGGATTTTATGAAGTAAAATCTTTTTGAGACTCGTGTTGGCCTAATGGAAAACTTGTGATTTTTAGGATGGAAAACTTTTTTGGCTCCTGTGCTTGAGTCTTTATGCTTATGATTGCATAACTTGCTTTACAGCTTTATAGTCTGTTCCTATTGGGCTTCGGCTCACAGTGTGGGATTTTGTTGTAAAATATGTTTCAGGTGAACGTGGTCATGTAGATTGACCTTGAGGTGTCCGGAGGTAGCTGATGACAAGACTGATGTTTTTTCTGTGTTAGGTAGTTATACCTTTTGTACATGTTTAATGTTGGGATATAATATGTTGTAAAGCATATGTAATTCTTATGAATGTATGCATGTTTTATGCTTTCGAGAAAACCTTAGGTTGGTTGTTATTTTTTGTAGTTTCTCACTACGTTTTTCATTACTGGGTTCAACGGGGTTTTCAAATAATTTGTGCTTCATTCAAACTCTTGTGTTCCGAGGAAGATTTTGGAACGGCCTAAGCTTCTTTTAAAAAGAAAAAATTTTCTTATCTCGAAACATGTGTTTTGTTTTAAAAAGGCTTGGCTTTTAAGGTCGTGACCGTAGTCTCTTTGCTACTCGTTTAAATCAAATAAACCCTCAGTAGTACGTCTTTACAAAGGTTTTAGCCTCGTTTGCGGTTTTATGGTTTTCATCCCTTTGTTTGGAAGATTTTGGTGGTTGTTCGGTGGCTTTTTCGCGTGACCCGGAGTTTGAGGTGTGACATATTCGAATCTAGAGCATTGATTCCAATCTGTAGCGCCCCAATTTCATAGCAATATAAGCCCATGTGATTTTATGAAGAAAAGAACCCGATTTAAGAAATCCAACCCAAAAGAACTTGTAAAGAAGAAGAAAAATATACTTTTTGAAAAGAAACCAAACTTTCAATTTTCTCGTTAAAGATAAGGGTGAAAAGAGTTAATTTTCTTCGCAAATAACGCATAGAAACAAGTCAATATAAACCCCAAATAATGCTCCAGAGATACAAACAAACCTCCCTTTTAAAAACAGCAATCCCAAAATTTCCACATAGCTAGAGTCTGCTCAAGCAGACCCTCCACTGCTCGAGCAGTGAGATACCCGAGGGCTTCCTAGCCAAAATTTTGAAATTTTTTCTAAGTGTTGGGAAAATACTTGATCTTCACAAATTTTAAACATGCCTTAGAATATGCCAAAATTTGAAGTAAAACATACATTTGATAATGAAACAACTCCATTTAACCCAAAACTCGAAATTCTAACGTTTGAAATTATAGTATTCCGTCTCAAAACTGAGGAATCCAATTCCAAATTACGAGCCCACGCCCTCACATGCATACAAAATATGAAACCATGACTTTAGGGCCTCACAAAACGGGTTACACCAACCCAAATTACATCCATCCAAAAAAAATTACATTTACAATTTCAACCCTCAAAAGATGCTATCGATGAATATGTAATTCTATCAAAACTACACAAAAGGGGTCTCTAAGACCGTGCTTCTCAATCCATGGCTATTTTTCCGCTATCACCTGAAATGTTATTAAATAGCATGTGCCGAGACTCATAGAAAATTGGCTAACGATGAACATATACATAACATACGAGGATGGTTTTCAAAAGGTTTTCTTGAAAACGGTGGTTGTTGTTGGAAAACGGAGGATTTTGATGAAAATCTCAACATTTTATGTTTTGGAGGTTTGGAGCTCGCCTTCGGGGTTGAGTTTCAGGTTTTGAAATATTTTGTTAAAAATGGAAAAAACATTTTGAAAATATTTTCTTTGATCTCCATGTTGATGGATGGATTTATATACATATATAATGTATATTTGTGAGATATTTTCGTAGTTGAGTTACGGTACTATTTTTAGAAGATTATCTAGATGTACCGGGATGACGTGTATGTGGCACGAGTTGCCCTCGGTGTAAGTTCGAAAATGTGCGCAGCGTAGGTACTCAAGTCCTTCAAGTTAGTCTCTGTAAACTGAGATGGATGGGTGCTTAGTTCCCTCGGATCATAGTCGTAAACTAAGTGGTTCGTTATGGTGCTCTGTATAGAACATGTGTGTATCTAGGCAATCCCACGATATCTGGGGGTTAGATACCGGATATGAGTCTATAGTTGTGACCTCTATCCCTAGTGATAGTGTCGGTACATAGGATCTTATTTTTATTTTCCGCGATGGTACATTCTGCGAGAGAACGATGTTTTGATTACTGTTTTTCCTTAACTATGGTGGTTACTTCCATTATTTGTAGTACATAGTTTTAAGGATGAAAATAGGGTTTTATGATAATAAAACCATTTTGGGGAGGCTCGTGTTGGCCTGATGGAAAACTTGAGGGTTTTGGATGAAAAACTTTTTTGGGCTTGTGGTTGAGTTAGCTCCCACTGTATGATTGCATATTACATACTTTACAGCTTTACTGTCAGTTTCTATTGGGCTTCGGCTCACAGGTGGGTTTTTCTGAAAAAACTTTTACAAGTGATGATGTAGATGCAGATCTTGAGTAGATCTTGTGGTGCCCGTGCTGACAGATGTTAGAAGGCTGTAGTAGTTTTTCTTATAGTATGCCTGATCCTGAAGGCAGTTTTGTACGCCATAAGGCGATATATTGTATGCATGTTGGCATTGTATGCCTTTACTTATGAGAGATGTATCTTCTGGGTTTGATTTCAACATGTTATTTTAATGATATAAAACTCTATTTTATTAAAATAAGTGTTTGATGGATTTTCACATGACCCTGAATTTTGGAGCGTGACAAATTGGTATCAGAGTTTTGGGTTCAAATACCTAAGAGCCAGGGGAAAAGGATTTATCACCTGGTGAGGTTGATTGTATATGCTTGCTTGCATGTGTTTAAACGTCGATTTATAACATGTTAATAACTTTTTGAGCATAATCGTTGTGTATACGTGTGTATAAAGGTTGAATGTCAAGATTGACTACTCTTGCCTTCGGGCGTTTGGTTAAACATATTTGGAAGCTAAGTTAGAAGCGCATTTGGCCGACGTGTATTCTAGCAAAGAATCTGAATGCGTTATCCAAATTGACGCGTCTGTCTTGTTAGTTCTCCTCGGTATTTGAGATGTGCTTGCATAATCTTATGTGGCTACGTGATAGCATGATTATGTCCATGTGGGGAGTGCGAGAACGGGGTCGTGGCTGAGACCGTGGCCGAGGTCGTGCACATGTTTAGGTTCCTGAGGAGGGAGACGTTCATGCCCCACAGGAATAAGTGGGCGGTGCTGACGTTGTCCAGGAGATGCTTACCACTATGCGAGCTATGGCAGAAGCTACCAGGGCTAGTGTGCGGGTTCCTGAGCCAAGGGCTTCTGTAACTTTGCGAGAGTTTCGGCGATTGGATCCTCCGACCTTTTCTGGGGAGCCGGACCCAAAGATGGCTACTGAGTGATTGGAAGTGACCACGACCATCTTCGATACTGTGGATATCGAGGACGATGCTCTGTGCATAAAGTTGGTGGCATTCCAACTGCGGGAAGATGTTAGAGAGTGGTGGAAGTTCGCCAAGACCGCTGTGGATGAGACGTGGGGTGCTTTCACGAGAGTCTTCTTGGAGAAGTATTTCCTGAGATCTTCTAGAGATACTTACAGAGAGGAGTTCCTTTCCCTTGTTCAGGGGAATCTGTATGTGGTCCAGTAGAAGGTAAAGTTCGCGAATTTGTCACGATTTGCACCAGAGATGGTATCAACAGAGGAGTTGCGTACTCAGAGGTTTGAGAGAGGACTACGACCTGCTATCAAGGATAGAGTTGCAGCTCTGGACATGGAGGCGTACATCAAGCTGGTGGAGGCTGCTATCCTGGTAGAGAACTCGTTAGCTGAAAGCCGCAGGATCAGGGAGAGCGGGAACCAACAGGGCAGTGGAGGTACACAGCTCCAGGGGCGCAGGAGCAAGCACCAGAGGTCGTCTGGACCTAGTTCTCGTTTTGCCAGGTCATCTCAGCCGCAGTTGTCTGCACCTGCACCTTCTGTGGCTTCGGCAGGAAGGCCAGAGCAGAGAGGGTTAATCTGTTATAGATGCGGACAGTCGGGGCATCGTTCAGTTGAGTACCTGCGGAAGGGCTAAGCTCAGAGTTCAGCGCTCGCCCAGTCACAGACGAGAGACCCACCTATCCGTTTTGGGTGTGGTCAATTCGGGCACTTTCGCAGGCAGTGTCCCAAAGAGGGGAATGTCCAGGACGCGACAGGAGCTTTAGTGGCATCATCTATATAGAGGTGACACACTCTGCAAAAGCCTAGGGTTCAGACTTTCAGGTTTGCGAAAGGAGGTGCTTCAGCTCAGTCAATGAGGCAGCCATCGACTGAGGGTTATGGTGGGCAGACCAGACCACCGCAGACCAGGGCTTATGTTCTTGCTGATCGTAGTGCTTCCAAAGCACCAGTTGTGTCTGATGCAGCAGTTACCCCGGCCATGATCTGAGGTACTCTTCTAGTCTTTAGATCATGGGCCAGTGTCCTTATAGACATAGGAGCATCACATTCATTTATATCCTCTGCATTTGTGTTTGCTTTGGGATTGGAAATGGACTGGTTGGGTAGTATCAGAGCCTTATTTGTAGATCTTGTATTATGGAGGTTGCTGGTCATTGTTTAGAGTTTAATTTTATCAATCTAGACATGACCACATTTGATATCATCCTAGGGATGGAGTGGATGACTACCTACCGGGCCTATATAGATTGTGAGCGACGGAGAGTGTTGATCTGTAATCAGAGGGTGATTGCTTCTACTTTGTGGGTGATCGGGATGAGGGCTTGGTGTCTGTACCAGGTGTCGCGCGAGTTCGAGGGAACTTGGGTTCTCTCTTTTCTGCTCTCAGATTGGTTGTGCCAGTTGAGGTTCGAGGGGAGTTACCCCCTATGGTGTGTGACTATCCAAACATCTTTCCTAACAATCTGTTTAAGTTTCCACCGAGCCGTGATGTGGAGTTCTCCATTGATCTTGTTCCAAGAACTGCTCCTATCTCTATGCCATCTTATCGCTTTGCCCCTGCTGAGTTGTGAGAACTCAAGGTGCAGTTGCAGGAGTTGCTGGACAAAGGGTTTGTACAGCCGAGTACATCGCCGTGGGGAGCACCATCTTTGTTCGTGAAGAAGAAGGATGGGTCACTGAGACTATGTATAGACTACATGAAGCTGAACGAGGTAACGGTGAAGAACAAGTATCCGATGCCGAGGATCGATGACCTGCTTGATCAGTTGAGGGGGATCACATTCCTTTTCGAAGATAGACTTGAGATCTGGGTGTCATCAGTTGAGGATTAGGGACGAGGATATAGCGAAGACCGCCTTTAGGACTCACTATGGTTACTACGAGTTTCTGGTTATTCCGTTTGGCTTGACGAACACTCTAGCTACATTTATGGGTCTGATGAATCGTATCTTCCACCCCTATCGGATAGTTTTGTGGTCGTGTTCATGGATGACATTCTTGTCTATTCACCCACGAGGGAGATGTATGAGGAGGATCTGCACGTCGTCTTGCAGCTTCTGAGAGAACATCGCTTGTATATGAAGTTCGAGAAGTGTGAGTTTTGGATGATAGAGGTGAGGTTCCTTGGACACGTGATGTCAAAAAATGGGGTATCAGTAGACTCGACGAATGACTGATGTAGTGACGGATTGGCAGCGACCGAGGAATGTTTTTGAGATCTGTTGTTTTCTAGGTCTAGCGGCTTATTATTGACAGTTTGTACAAGACTTCTCTAGGCTTGCAGCACCGATGACGCGTTTGACGTGGAAGGGAGTCACGTTTGTATGGAGCGAGTCTTGTGAGTCAGCCTTTCAGGAGCTGATGAGGAGACTTACCAGTGCACCAGTTCTGATTATTCCAGAGCGAGGTCTGGGGTATACTATGTATTGCGACGTATCACTTGATGGTTTGGGCTGTGTGTTGATGCAGGGAGGCAAGGTTGTAGCTTATGGCTCGTGACAGCTGAAGACACATGAGAGGAAATACCCGACGCATGATCTGGAGTTAGCAGCCGTAGTCTTCGCTTTGAAGATATGGCGGCATTACTTATATGGTGAGCATTTTGAGGTTTTCTCTGATCACAAGAGCTTAAAATACTTATTTTCATAGAAAGACCTGAACCTTCGCCAGCAACGGGGGATGGAGTTGTTCGGAGACTATGACTTTGATTTGTAGTACCACCCCGGGAAGGAAAATGTTGTAGCTGATGCGCTCAGCAGGAGATCTCTTGGTTCGTTAGCTTCTGTGGCTATACGGGAATGGTACATGCTTGGAGTTGTTGGGGAATTTGATTTGTGTCTTGCAGAGACAGCAGGAGGTGCTACTTTATATTGAGTTACATCATAGCCCACATTGGATGCACGCGTGTTAGAGGCTCAGAGTACCGATCAGGAGGCTCAGATGATACGGGACCGCATTGCTAGTGGGACAGACACAACAGGATGGGTGGTGAGTTTAGACCAGAGTCTGAGGTTGATAGGGCGTTTGTTTGTGCCAGAGTCATGCCGTGCTGAGATGCTACATGAGTTTCATCACTCACGTCTTGTAGTGCATCCGGGAGACACAAAGATGTATCACGATATACGCCGACAGTTTTGGTGGACGGGAATGAAGAGAGATGTGATCCGATTCGTTTCTCGATGCTTTACTTGTCAGCAAGTAAAGGTGGAACACCAGAGACCTGCAGGATCATTGTAGCCTTTGCCTGTATCTGAGTGGAAGTGGGAGAATGTCACTATGGATTTTGTATCAAGACTTCCCCGCTCGCCGAAGGGACACAATGCCATTTGGGTTATAGTGGATAGGTTGACAAAGTCTGCGCACTTCCTCCCCATTCGAGTGAGAGATCCAGTGGACAGATTGAGCAGATTATACGTCCAGGAGATAGTCTGACTACATGGAGTACCTGTGACTATTGTTTCTGATCAAGACCCGCGCTTTACATCGCGCTTTTGGCAGAGTCTTCAGGTGGCCTTAGGGACGAGCTTGACTTTTAGTACAGCTTTTCATCCTCAGATCGATGGTCAGCCAGAGAGGACCATTCAGATTTTGGAGGACATGTTGAGAGCTTGCACGCTTGACTTTTGGGGTTCTTAGGAGGATCATCTATCTTTGGCAGAGTTTGCATACAACAGCAGCTATCAGTCCAGTATTAGTATGGCACCGTATGAGGCTCTGTATGGTAGGCCGTGTAGATTGCCGGTGTGTTGGACAGAGGTGGGTGAGACTACTATTTTGGAACTCGACTTAGTACGGGAGACGACAGAACAGATTTTCGTGATTCATCAGCGTCTGGTGACAGCTTATAGCCGCAAGAAGAGTTATGCCGATCGGAGGAGGAGACCGTTAGAGTTTGTCGTGGGGGATCATGTGTTTCTGAAGGTCTCGCCACGTAGAGGCTTGATGAGGTTTGACCGCAGCGGGAAGCTATCACCGCGTTTTGTTGGACCTTTTGAGATCCTGGAACGGATTGGTGTGGTAGCATACCGCCTGGCTTTAGCACCTCAGTTAGCGTCTGTGCACAACGTCTTTCATGTTTCCATGCTTCGAAGATACGAGCCCGATCCATCACATGTATTAGATTGGGCTGAGTTGCGAGTTGCTGAGGATATCACGCATGAGAAACACCCAATAAGGTTTCTAGATACGAAGGAACAGGTGTTGCGGGGAAGAACGATCGCTTATGTTAAAGTTCAGTGGCTTCAACACCGAGTTGAGGAAGCGACTTGGGAGCTTGAGTCTGGGATGCGTACGAGATACCCAGATTTGTTTACCTCGTGACCTTGTAGTGAATTTCGGGGGCGAAATTCCTTAAAGGGGGAGAGTTGTGAGGCCTCGAACCTTGTTCTTTTGAATTCTTTATATACATGACGTGTTGACGTGTTTATTTCAGTATATGAATAGCCTCGATGCATGGTTTATGTTTTGGAGTTATAAAACAGCATGTATAGAGGTGCTTTATGCTTTCTTGGATCTCGTTTAGGCTTGTTTGGTTGGCCTCAGAACACAAAATCGAGACTCAAAACTATATGTGAGACCAAGAAGGTTCGGTCGACTGAAGTGGAAACCACTAGGTTAAGAACCTTGGGTTAAGAACCTTGGGTTCGGTCAACTGGAGGGCTTGGCCCAGTCGACTGAACCACTTTTCTTGAGTTCGGTCGACTGAACCAGGGGGGTTCGGTCGACTGAACTGTGGCAGTTTGTGTTTTTTCGAGGCACTTCAGTCGACTGAAGTGCTCTTTTCAGTCGACTAAACAGTGTTTTTGGCGTGCCTATAAGTATCAAGTGGGTTGAAACGTTTGGGAGAACCTTCCTTTTCTTATTCTCTCTGTCTTCTCTCTACATATTTGACCTGCCCGAATTTAGTTTTTGACGATCAGCTTGTGGATCCCTGCTATTCACGCTGCTAGCTTCGTGTTCATCCGATCATATTCTCGTTCCGACGAGATTCGATTTTCGAGGTTTAAGATTTTGACCCAACGAGGTAGGATTCTAGATTTACTACTGTTATGAGGGTGTTATATGTAATTGTATGCGTTTTTACCGGGTAAAAATGCATCAAATGTCATAGTTTCTGTTTAAGCCTTGTTTTTCTGATAGAAAGCATGTTGTTCGCTTTTCTTGGCTTATAGTGCTTTATGACATGTGATTTACTATTTTCAAAAGATTTTCTTGAAAACGGTGGTTGTTGTTGGAAAACGAAGGATTTTGATAAAAATCTCAGCATTTTATGTTTTAGAGGTTTGGAGCTCGTCTTCAGAGTTGAGTCTCAGGTTTTGAAACATTTTGTTGAAAATGAAAAAAATATTTTGAAAATGTTTTATTTGATCTCCATGTTGATGGATGGATCTATAGACATGTATAATGTATATTTGTAAGATATTTTCGTAGTTGAGCTACGGTACTATTTTTAGAAGATTATCTAAATGTATCGGGATGACGTGTATGTGGCACGAGTTGCCCTCGGCGTAAGTCCGAAAACGTGCACAGCGTAGGTACTCAGGTCCTTCGAGTTAGTCCCTGTAAACTGAGATGGATGGGTGCTTAGTTCCTTCGGATCATAGCCGTAAACTAAGTGGTTCGTTATGGTGCTCCATATAGAACCTGTGTGTATCTAGGCGATCTCACGATATCTGGGGGTTAGATACTGGACAGAAGTCTATAGTTGTGACCTCTGTCCCTGGTGATAGAGTTGGTACATAGGATCTTATTCTTATTTTTCGCGACGGTGCATTCTACGAGAGAACAATATTTTGATTACTGTTTTGCTTAACTGTGGTGGTTTACTTGCATTATTTGCAGTACATAGTTTTAAGAATGAAAACGGGATTTTATGATAATAAAACCATTTTGAGGAGGCTTGTGTTGGCCTGATGGGAAACTTGAGGGTTTTGGATGAAAAACTTTTTTGGGCTTGTGGTTGAGTTAGCTCCCACTGTATGATTGCATATTACCTGCTTCACAGTTTTACTGTATGTTTCTATTGGGTTTCAGCTAATGGGTGGATTTTTCTGTAAAAACTTTTACAAGTGATGATGTAGGTGTAGATCATGAGTAGATCTTGTGATGCCCGTGCTGACGGATGTTGGAAGGTTGTAGTAGTTTTCCTTATGGTATGTCTGATCCTGAAGGCAGTTTTGTACGCCATAAGGCGATAAATTGTATGCATGTTGGCGTTGTATGTCTTTACTTATGAGAGATGTATCTTTTGGGTTTGATTTCAATAGGTGATTTTAATGATATAAAATTCTATTTTATTAAAACTGGTATTTGATGAATTTTTACGTAATCCTGAATTTTGAGGCGTGACAAGATGTATGGGGTATATTTGTCCAAATATTTAATAATTTTTAAAAAGTAAAATTTAGTAGAATATTCAAAAAGTAATTAAGACTTAGTGGAATACAAGTCCCCTAAATGGAATTTCTAATTAATTTTTCCTAAAAAAATTAAATATGACGTAAAAATGTTACAGAATGATGACTTATTCAGCATTTATTTCTTTTTTTACTTATTTTGAAATTAATTTTTTCCTTTTTCCACAATAAAATAAATAATTATTATAAATCATAGTCTTTTATAAGTGTTTTTAAATAAAAATATTAAAGTTCTAAAAAATTACATAATCTTCACAGAATTATTAATTATCTTGATCTTGGTAGTTTTCTTAAATGTAACTATCACAAATTCATTAGTTATTTACCTATGATATTTTAATTTTTTAAATCTTTTTTAAAAATTAGCACATGTAATATATACAGAATAGGAATATTATGTTTGTTTGAAATAGAATGGGTAATCTAAAAGGCTTAAATATCATATTTAGAATTCAATATTTATGTTCATAGACAATACAAATTGATTGCTTAAATTAAAGTGCCTAAATTTGTTATTTATCTGACAAAAAAATATAATTTGTCTAATTTTAACTTTATATAACTTTTTATCTTACTTCTGTATTATCCTTTTATGTTTATAATTTTGTAATATTTTATTTTGTAGAAACTACTTTCTTTAATTATAAGAAATGGAAGAGAAAAACAAACAGTATAGAATGAATCTAATAAAGAAAGAAAAGATAAAGAAAAAAGATAAGAAAATTTCTCTTTTGGGTATCATAAATCAAGTGTTTTTAAAACATTAGTTAAATAGAATAACCAATAGTTATTCTAAAAATTAGTTATAAATTTAAAATTCAAAAAAATTATGATTTATATATATACTGCCAAATATATAATAAAATTAAATTTTTTAAAAAAATAAATATTATTTACTTATTTTGTAAATAAATAAACAAAATGAAACTCTATACCAAAAGTCTGATACCACGTATTTTCAACATATTTTTTTGATTTAAATTATTTATTTTATAGTATTTTCTGAATTTATTATAAATACATATATATATATATATATATATATATATATATATAGAGAGAGAGAGAGAGAGAGAGAGAGAGAAAATTAGATTAATTTAACATTGATATCAATATAATCGAATTACATTTGTCTAATTTAAATATATATATATATACTTGTGTGTTTATGTCTTTTTCATGCTTTAGTTAACAGTTCAATAAAAATAAATTAGATTATTTTTCATGCTTTAGTTAACAGTTCAATAAAAAAAAATTAAAAATCTCTGAACATGTGTGTTTATGTCTTTTTACTTGTATTTTATGATTTTAAATCAATAAATACAAATTTTAGCATTTGAAGATATAAGTTATAGTTGTAAAATAAATATTTATTATCTTTACGTGAATTTATAATCACGTCATTTTAAATAAAATTTAAAAATTTATAATTTTAGTTATACAAAATACCCTTAAAATTTGATCAAGTTATATATTTTTTTTAAAAAAGCAATTAATTTTGAGGAACTTTATAAAATAAATCATTAAAATAATAAAAATAAATGTGAAGCTAGCTTCGCCCAAAAAAAAAAAAGTACAATACAATGGTGTGACTTATTAGAGACCACACCTACCCTATTTCCATTTGGTAGTGGGAGGGACAAAAAAAGAATGCTCCACTTTCCTTGATTGCGTTGATCTTTGAATGAGATTCCAATGGATAAAAAGGATAAGATGGTCTCCAACTGAGATGGCAAATCACACACCAAATGGCATTTGCTATGCCACATATTGAAATTCTTGTGCCTCCTTGGAGAGTTATATTATTCTGTGCTCCCCAAACACTATGTAACATTAATTACATAATGCTATTTATAATAAAAAAAAAATATTTCGCATAAAATAATATTGACTCAAATTTGTTAGGTAGATTAAAAACAAGAGTGGTCCGCTTAATATACATCGCACATTTTTATTAATTTTTAGAGATCAGTCTATACGAGACTTTGTCTTAACTTTAATTGAAATCTCTGCAAATGGACGGTATGATTTGTCTCACAAGGATTAATCGAGATGCACATAAGCTGACTTGAACACTTTGAGATATCAAAAAAAAAATAGTGTCACGTAAACAACATTACATGGTTGATAGTATTTCGGGAATACTTAATAATTTTCACTCCTTGCATTATGGAAATTATGAAAGAGAATAAAAAAGGTAATGCTTAGAAATTAAATACTTAATAATTTAATATATTAATTAATCATATATAAATGTTTGTATTAATCCAAAATCTTATTGAAGATTTTTTTTAAAGTTATTAGAGTTTAAACAGTGTCTTAAGGATACAGTAAATATCAAATCAAAATTTTTATTTTCTATTTGTTATCGAAAGAAGTCTGGAGATCTAAAAGCATTACAAATTCAATATATACAAGATATCTAAAAATATTATAAATTTGACATAAAGTTGAATAAAAATATATATTAGATATAGAAAGATACCTCTTTAAATTAGTCAATTAAAAAATTATTTTAATTGAATTTTTATATTTACACGTGGCACAATTTTATAATATGCCAATAAAAGCATGACTTTTATAATCAACTTAACAAATTTAGTTTATTAATTAATTTAATGATTAAGATCTTTTTCATCTCCCCAATTTTATATATTTAATTCTCCAAAGGTGAAATAACAAAAGTAAACAAATAACATGAAAGTGTTCAAAAGACATTACAGAGAGGGAATATGTGTGAATATATAAAATGATACTTTGGATAATTCTTAGAGCATGAATTCCTATTTACTTATATATTATATATGATTTATAGTATTGAACAATAAATGTATTTTGAGATTAAAATAATGAAATTGGTAGATTGGTGTTGGGATTTGAATACCAATTTCCGAACGCGAACAGAAGTAAAATCACGCACAAAAAAGAAAAATAATTAACACCGAGAATTTACGTGGTTCTGTTCACACCGATTTACGTTCACGAGTGTCACGCTCCAAATCCCGAGTCACGCAAATTACCTACGAACAACCGTTTTGAGATATCATAATCCACCAAAACCACCCGAGCACAAACGGGTTAAAGAATGTAACTTGAAGACGAAGTTAAAACATTTAAAAGACGCACTCCTCAGGACTTATTTTATGCAAAACAATAGTCCAAAAGACTAGGGTCGTGGCCCTTAAGAGCCAAGCATTTAAACAAATAAATATATATTTTTTTAATTCTTAGATTGCTCGATCGGTCAAAAGATCGCTTGAGCCCCTCTGCACCAAGTTTTCCACTGCCTAAAAACAAAACAACCGAGAGTGTCTTTTTACCGCTCGAGCAGTCTATCGAGCAATCTAACTCTGGACCAAAATTTTCAAAACCCAAATTTTCACACCCAACGCCAAAATATTTTTCAACCTTTTTGAAAAGCTTCCAAGGCATAACCAAGCCCACTAAAACATGCCAAAACGAGACTCAAAATTCTCCCTAAATGTACAAGAGTTTATATAAACCATAAACAACCGAAACCTTCATTAAAATGTTGAACCAAATAAACAAAAGACATAATATAAAATTACAAAAAAACAACGACTAACCCATGGTTCCTCTCTTGAACATACAATATTTTGGAGGCAAAGTTGATTTGTAAATGATTTTTTGAATAAAAAATAACTGGACAGGCAATCACCAAAACAGGCTCTAGATAAAAAAAAATTTATATCGAACAATCAAAAATAAAATTCGTGTCACCACAGTAAATTTAGATTAATACCTTTTGGTCATTTTTTCAACTACGAACTTTAATTTCTCGAGTTGAAGCTCAGAGAGACTTTCTACTGTATTCCCAATGTGATTTTCAAACGTAGTGTGGACTACGATTCTTCGAGAATTGATACCGGCAGAGTCTTATTCACCTTAGTCTTGAAAGAAAACTATTAAAACTGGTTGAGCCTACTCACATATTTATAAGGCTACAGCAGAGACTTGTGGAGTAATTATGATATAAACTTCTAGTGTGGCATAGATACCCTTTCAGCGATTTTAGCAAATATGAAAACCTCTCAACAGTTTCTATAATTATAAAAACATTGTAGCGATTTTTGCAATTTTAATAAAGTACTAAATTACAGTTCATACCACTAAAGAACTGTAACTGCACTCTTAGCCGATATCTCAAGATCAATTGCATTGAGCTCCTATTATTAAATGCTTTACTCATCTTCACACGTTAAGATTCCTGATACCCGCTAATTAAATTTAATTACTGACAATTTAATTTAATCGGCATCTTTAAAATTTCTTATGCCCTTCCGCTTAACTTATTTGACTGCCGAATAATCAAATCCACCTGTAGGGTTTGGTCCGGTTAAAACTTATAAGATTCCTTAAGGGGTATCGTCAATTCTGAACAATCGGGACGTGGATTTCGTCAATAATTAATATTTATCATATAATTAATACTGCTATCTAACTCACTGGGAATATAGACCCATAAAAGATCGCACTCTCTAATGAATCAAAACAACGAATATTAAATATACACAAATAATAATTATTTCGGGATTAAGAATGTAAGTATTCATAATAATATTGAGGTGCGAATTAATTTATATAATCAATATAAAATTAATTACCACAATGTTATCCCGTTCAATACACACAAAATGTACTAGTACAGAGAGTTGAAACAATAGACGACCCTATTATCTATTTTTTGTAACCAATACAGGCCTACTAAAATTCTGTGCTATAGTCGTACCGATGGTTTGTCCATATCCATCTAAATTATGAACAAATACTTATATTCTGTAAGAACCTATAATCTAATTTTCTGTGTGTATAACATTAAAGAAATAATATTGCATACATTGTTTATTAAGATTTTCATAAAATAAAAAAATTAATTTTATTAAAATAAGATTAAATACTAAAACTAAATAAAATCTATAGTTTTTAGTATACAACTCTAATAATCTCCTACTTATACTCAAAATTATGTTACCATACATCTGACTCATATGCTCTCCACATGACTGTCAAAAGTTTTAGCTGGTAGGCTCTTTGTAAAAGGAACTGCAAGGTTGTCCTCTGATGCAATCTTGGTCACAGCAACATCACCCCTCTGTACGATTTCTCGTATCATGTGATAATTACGCTCGATGTGTTTTCCTTTCTTGTGAACTCTTGGCTCCTTCGAGTTTGCAACTGCTCCACTATTATAATAATAAAGTGTAATAGCCGATTGAATTGAAGGTACCACATCTAGATCCAACAGGAAATTCTTGAGCCAAGCAGTATCCTTGGTTACTTTAGAAGTTGTCGCGTACTCGATCTCCATGGTGAAATCAGCAATGCAGGACTACTTGATGCTCCTCTAACTTATGGCTTCACCTCCCAGGGTAAACATATATCCTGAGGTAGACTTACGGGAATCTTTGTCTGACTGAAAGTTGGAGTCTTTATACCTTAAAGGTACTAGACTATCTACCTAGTAAACCAACATATAATCTTTAATCCTTAATCCTTTTCGTACTTAATTATATTCTTTACCGCAGTCCAATGCTCCTGCCCTAGGTTAGACTAATATCTGTTAACCATGCCAATGACAAAGCAGATGTCGGGTCTAGTACAATGCATAGCATACATTAGGCTTCCTACTGTCGAAGCATAAGGAACCCCCTTCATCTTCTCTATCTCATCGGGTGTCATAGGACACTAATCCTTGGATAGAGTAATTCCATGCCTGAAAGAAAAAAACTCTATGCACCATTACCCACATGTTCAAGAAGCTGTACAGAATTTGAACCCTATGCACCATTACCCACATGTTCAAGAGGCATGTTAATGGTAGCACTCTTATCTGGTTCAAGATCAGCACATGCCCTGATAATCCTCTCATTACGATGAGGCAATGTGATATCAGTGACTCGTGGTTCCTCTTCCATTCTACTTGTATTTTTTCTCAATTTTTTTAGAACAATTTTACTTTTTGGCCTGTGGTCCATAATATAATCCTCTTCCATGAATTGGACATTGGTGCTAACAATGACCTTATAATCCTTAAGATTATAACATAAACCACCATTCGTTCCCTTGGGATACCCAACAAAGAAACATACTTCTGTCATCAGTTCTAGCTTACCCGCGTTCCATTTCAGCACATGTACTGGACACCCCCAAATTCGAATATGTTTCAAACTAGGCTTGCGCGTCCACAATTCTGTGGGAGTAGAAAGTACTGACTTAGAAGGTACCAAGTTTCATAATATAAGCAGCTATCTCTAATGCAAGTCCCCAAAATGAATCAGGTAAATCCGAATAACTCATCATTGACCTTATCATCTCCATAAGAGTTCTATTCCTTCTTTCTGCTACACCATTTTATTGCGGAGTGCCCGGTGCAGTCAACTGAGATATAATCCCCTCTGATGACAAATAGTCCATAAACTCTCTAAAGAAGTACTCCCCACCACGATCGGATCGTAGTGATTTGATACTTTTATCCAGACGCTTCTCCTCATCCGCCTTGAATTCTTTGAATTTCTCAAAGTATTTAGACTTAAGGTGCATCAGGTAAATGTATCCATACCTTGAGTAGTCAACAATTAAACTAACAAAGTACTCAAAGCTACCTCTAGCCTGGATAGTCATAGGACCACACACATCAGAGTGAACCAGTTCCAACAGTTTTTTAGCTCTATAGCCTTTGACCGAGAAGGGCTTCTTGGTCATCTTACCCTCTAAGAAGGACTTACAGACTGAAAGTGCCTATACTTCCAATTAACTCAAAAGTCCATCTTCTACCAGTCTATTTATCCTTTTTAGATTAATATGATCCAAGTGTAAGTGCCAAAAAAATATTTGGTTTATTAAAGAATGATCATTTCTCTTATATGGTAAATTAGATGCGTTATTCAATTTAGTCACTTACAGTGTAGAAGAGATTGGAGTAATAATATAAAGATCATTCACCAATGTAGCAAAACAAATAATCCGTTTATTATCCTTAATAACCACAGAGTTATTAAAATAAACTAATATCCGTCTTTAACTAATCTATAAACGAAAACTAAGTTCTTTCTAATAGAAGGTACATAAAGATAATATCTCAATATTAAAAATCGATCTCTACTAAAACTGAGAGTGACATCTTCTACTGCAACTGCTGTCACATTTATATTATTCCCCATATGCAAGTAAATTTCCCCATCACTAAGTTGTTGAGTTTCTTAGAACCCCTGCAATGAATTACAGACATGATTAGTGGCTCTCGTAACTACACACTAGGTACTGATAGATAACACCGCTATACATGTTTCTACAACTAGTGAACAGAAATTACCTTGCTGGTTCTGCCTTATAAGAAATACTATATATTGCTTTTTTCAGTGCCGTGTCTAGTTGTAGTGAAAACATCTGTCTTTCGACTTTTTTATACTATTTCGTGGCCCACTAACTACTCTAAAAATCGTGTGATTCTGTTTCTAAACCTTTTTCTTCTTCTTGCCTTTCGACCTAGAGGAAGAATCCTTTTCAGAAATAAATACATTTTCTAGTATTCAAGGAATACCCTTGATAGTTAAAGTTATATTCAAGTTACTTTTCCAGTCAACAAATTTTGGTTCCGTTAGTTTGTTTTCTTTGAGTATAACCGTGAGTGAATTGAAAGCCATTTTAATTATAAGAATCACATAATTAAAAATAATTATTAAATATGATGAGCAGAATTTTTGAATTTATTTTAAAATTGGTTCTCTCTACTATTTAAAAAAAAATTCGTCAATAACCTGGTACCCTATGAATATCATGCCTCGATGGGAGGACGTTTAGTATCTATCGTTTGTCCAGACAGGCCAATTCCTATTAATTTTACTATTTAGGTAACAAACCATGTCAAATAAAATTAAGTAGCTGACATAGTTTTGGTTCAATAAATAATAGTAGTGAATCAGATGGAGATAATACTATTATTTACAACTAAGTGTTAACTACTATCTAATCCCAAGTCAATCGTTTCGCAATGAACTTTTCAGATAGAGAAGTGATCCACACTAATAATTATCCAGAATTATCCCTGAAGGATGTTTATACTGGCGATACTGCAATTAATTGTCCGATAGCGAGGAAGACTTTACTGCCAACATGCAAAATTAATTACATCACATACGACTTGGTGATCGAGACCTCGGGATTTATCTATGAATAAATTCTCCCTCCTACTTAGTTTTTTAAAATATTTTTTAGGGTTATAAAAATTTATTTAATTAAAATAAATTTATTAATTTCGAAAACCACACCATCCAAAAGAATCTAAAATATTTTTTGTGTACATGTTCTAAAAGATTTTGATTTGTCAAACCATCTTTTCGTGTTTTAATGCATGACAAATAAAATTATCAATGAATGCACAGTTTTTTCTTCGCTTTGCAACTAAGGTATTGAATAAAGTTATTCAAATATTTTATTTTTAGTTACACATTAAAAAAATAATTTATTAAAATTAAATATTTTTTTTTAATTAATCTAAAAAATTGAAATTAATACCCACGTTTTTACAAAATATTCGATTTAATAAAAAATCATCTTAAACGTGTTATTTTGTAAAAAATAAAATATCTATAATTTTTCCATTTAATTAAAAAACTTTAATAAAATAATTTTATTTTATTTTTCTTTACAAAATATTAATTAAAATCGAATTTCTCGAATTAATTAAATTAAGTAAGAAATATAAAACAGATATATATTATTCACGTAATTTATATAAATAAAAAAAGTTAAGATATATATGTCCCGATTTTATAATCAAAATTAAACTCTAACGAGTTTTACAATATACATGCATAACGGTAATAAAGATTGCAATACATATGTTAGCCCAATGGCTTTTTATTTTAATTTTGATGATTTTCATAATTTTTTTTCTAAAGAATAAATGAATTTAAATAGATAATATTTTATATTTTCAACATGAAAGTGTTAATATATTTTGAACAATTAAGTTAACTATACAAAGTATACTTAAAGCATATTAAGTGTATCAACACCTATTGAACAAATGATTTGACACACTAACAGTTTCATGAAGCCATATTTCAGGTATCAAAGTTAGTGTCGATACAAATAAGATTTGTATCAACACAAAAGAGCCGTAGTTCTTATGTATCGACACAAAAGTGCCTCACACTTTTGTTATCCAAAAATTTTGAGTCGACACAAATAAAATTTGTGTCGACACAAAACAACCGAGGCCACCTGCAAATTTTAGGTGTCGACACAAAAGTCCCGAACTTGCCTGAAGAACTTTGGTGTCGACCCCAAAGTCCAAATGTGTTGACACAAAAGTACTAAGGCTTCTTGTAGAATTTAGTGTCGACACCGAAGGCAAGTTGAGTCGATACAAAAAGGTCCTCCTCGGATGCTGAAGTTTCAAATGAGTCGACACCAAATTCAAATGTGTCAACACCATGATGCTGGTAAGGTAGAATGCAAAATTGTGTCGACCCCTCAGAAAATTTGTGTTAACCCAACCACTTAAGGGATCCTACCCCAGACAATTTGTGTCGACACCAAAGGATTTTGTGTCGACACTGGCGACGAAAATTCAAATTCGCGACAGACCTCAACGGTTGGATCTTTGATATTTATTGCTCTCACCTACCTTCAACGGTCATGAATGCACAAGAGCTTATATAAGGAGTAACTTCTCAGGATTTACTCCAACTGGAGACCCACATTTACTGCTCTATTGCTATAATCAAATTCAAAATTCTCAAGTCCTCATTTATTGTTGAATCTCCAGCTCTTGTTCCTCGTTTCTATTTACCTTCTCATTTATTGTAGATCTTTTTGTAAAGAGAGTGAGTGCTTTTCTTTAATTCTTCACATTTATTGTAATCAATGGTGAGTCACCCTATATCATTTGAGTGAGTGAGTAAATTTCATTAAAGAAGAGTTGAAGAGAGATTAGAAGAAAATATAAGCTTGTTTTCATAGGATCTTCTTGAAGCTGTTAGGCTTGTGAATGTGCCCGTAAACATTCGGCTTATTCAAGCGAAGTCTTGAAGATTGTAAAGGCTTAAAATATGCCCGTGAAGTATTCTGTATAGTGAAAATACTCTAGGAAGATTTTGAAGAGTGGACTTAGACTTGGAAGAAGTCGAACCACTATAAATCATTAGTGTCTGGTTCTATCTCTCTATCCCTCATTTTTTAATATTTGTATTGCTTCAATATTTGCTTATCTTGCCTTATTTGATTGCAATATTAAAAGGCTTTTGAAAAACTTTTTAAATTATTTTTTTTAAAAACCCAATTCACCCCTCCTCTTAAGTTGCCTCGAATTAACAATTGGTATCAGAGCTTAAGCTCTTATTTTGACTTAACAGTCTAAGAGTTTTTTATGGCAACCACTAGTATCGGACTTATCCAATTCGAAGATCAATCTACCAATAGACCTCCCATGTTCAATGGAACAAACTATAACTATTGGAAGGCTAGAATGAGAATCTACATTCAAGTAATAGATTACGACATTTGGCAGGTTATCATAAATGGACCCAAAATACCTACCAAAGCTGTTGAAGGGGCTTTTGTCCATAAACCTGAGATCGAATGAACTGAAATTGATATAAAAGAGATACAGAAAAATGCTAAGGCTATGAATCTCTTGTATTGCTCACTTGACCCGAACGAGTTCAATAGAATCTCGACTTGTGGCACCACTAAAGAAATTTAGGATAGACTCGAAGTTACCCATGAGGGTACCGATCAAGTGAAAGAGTCAAAAATCAGTCTGCTTGTTCATAACTAACTATGCATTATTTAAAATGAAGCATGATGAAACTATTTTTGATATATTTACTCGCTTCACTGACATTATAAACGGACTAAAATTTCTTGGGAAGATTTATTCTAATGCAGAGATGGTAAGAAGAATTCTTAGGTGCATGCCTAAGAGTTGGAAAGCAAAGGTTACGGCCATTCAAGAAGCCAATGATCTGAACATGCTGAGCCTAGAAAAACTTTTTGATTTTCTTATGACCCATGAGATGAACATCAAGGTGAATGATGAGGAAGACAATAAAAAGAAAAAAGGCATCACTTTCAAGTCCTCAACACATGACGAAGAATCTGAAGAAGAATCCTCTAGTGATGAAAATGAAGATATGACTCTCATCACAAAGAAATTCAAGCGATTTCTTAAAAATAAGAAACAATGAGGAAGAAAATTCTTCAAGAATGAAGGATACAAAGGAGAGCCTAACAAGTTCAAAGGCGATTCTAGAAGATTCAAAGCAGATCACAAGAAGGATGAAATAATCTGTTACGAATGTAAGAAGCTTGGACACGTCAAAGTTGAATGCCCTCAGCTCAAAAAGTAATTCAAAAGGAATTTCAAAAAAGCCATGATAGCTGCTTGGGGCGAAAGCGATGATAGCAGCTTAGAAGATGAAAAAGAAGAAAACGAAGTAGCAAACCTATGCCTCATGGCTAGAGAAGATGATAAGGTATGTCTCAAATCCTCATTCAAGGAGGGGATGCGGTATCTCGATAATGCTTGCTCAAGGCACATGACAGGCGACAAATCGATGTTTACATCTCTTAAACCAAAAGATGGTGGATTTGTAACTTTTGGATGCAATAGCAAAGGAAAAATTATAGGAATTGGCTGTATTGATAAAATTCCTTCCTTTTTTATTGAAAATATTTTGCTTGTTGATGGTTTGAAACATAACATTCTTAGCATAAGCCAACTTTGTGACAAAAGCTACAAAGTTGTGTTTGATCATGCTAAGTGTGCTATTGAAGATTCAACCAATAACAAAGTTATTCTTGAAGGTCATAGGAATAAAAATGTTTATACATTTACTCTCAATGATCTTTCTAAGAATGACACCAAGTGCTTAGCCGCCTTGAGTGATAATAGTTGGTTATGGCATAAAAGGCTTTGACATGCACGCATGAACTTGATTTCTAAACTTTTGAAAAATAAATTAGCGATTGGGTTACCCCAAATTAAATTTAAAAAAGACAAAGTGTATGATGTATGTTAACAAGGTAAACAAATTAGAAGTTCTTTTCATTTCAAAAATGAGATTTTAACTTTTAGGCCATTACAACTATTGCACATGGACTTATTTAGTCTAACAAGAACATTAAGTCTTGGTGGCAAGAGATATGCCTTTATTATTATTGATGATTTCATTAGATACAATTGGGTGCTATTCTTAGCTCATAAGGATGAAACCTTTGCCTCTTTTACAAAACTGTCTCAGAGAATTCAAAATGAAATTTTTTTTCAAATCACAAGTATCCGAAGTGATCATTGTAGAGAATTTGAAAACAAAAACTTTGAAAAGTTTTGTGATAAAAATGGTATTAACCATAATTTCTCTACTTCTAGAACCCCTCAACAAAATAGAGTTGTTGAGAGAAAGAATAGGACATTGAAAGAAATGGCTAGAACCATACTCTGTGAAAATAATCTACCACAATACTTTTGGGCCGAGGCTATAAATACCGCTTGTTTTATCATAAACAAAGCTATGATACGAGTTTCTCTCAAAAAAATCCTATATGAGCTATGGAATGAAAAAAAATCTAACATCAGTTATTTTCGTGCCTTTAGGTGCAAATGTTTTGTTTTAAATAACAATAAAAAGTTTTTGGGTAAGTTTGACCCAAAATCTGATGAAGGTATTTTTTTAGGTATTCTATATCTAGCAAAGCGTATAGAGTTTTCAACAAAATGTCTCTAGATGTTGAAGAATCTATATGTGTTTTTTATGAAGCTAACCTTGAATCTTCAAAGGATTTATGTAAAGATAACCTTGTAGACATAGAAAAAGGTATGGAAGATATCATTATCAAAGAAAAAGAAGAGCCAAATCAAGAGGAAGCTTCAAATCTCCAAAATGCAGTCCAACATAATGCTGAATCTGAAAATCCAAAAGATTCAAACCTACCTAAAGAATGGAGGTATGCTCATGGTCACCCAAAAGATCTAATCATTAGTAATCCATCGCAAGGTATCAAAACTCGCTATTCTCTACATAATGTTTGTGGTAATTTAGCATTCATTTCTCAGACTAAACGAAAATATTTTGAGAAAGCTGAAAACGATGAATTTTGGATCTTGGCTATGCAAGAAGAGCTAAACCAATATGAAAGAAATAATGTTTGGCCTTTAGTCTCAAGACCTAAGGAACATTCCATCATCGGTATAAAATAGGTTTTTAGAAATAAAATGGATGAGAATGGAATAGTTCTTAGGAACAAAGCTCGATTGGTAGCCCAATGTTACAATCAAGAAGAATGCATCGATTTTGATGAGACTTTTACTCCTGTGGCTAGCTTGAAGACATTAGAATGTTGCTTTCTTTTGCATTCTTTAAAAACTTCAAACTCTATCAAATAGATGTCAAGAGTGCCTTTTTAAATGGTTTTATTTTGGAGGAAGTTTATGTGAAACAACCTTATGGCTTTGAAATTTTAAATTTTCCAAACCATGCTTACAAACTTACTGAAACTCTTTATGGTTTAAAACAAGCATTTAGAGCATGGTATGAAATGCTAAGTAAATTCTTGATTAAAAATGAGTTTTCAAGAGAAAAAATAGATACCACCCTTTTTATCAAGTCTCAAGGAAGTGGCATGCTAGTTGTACAAATTTATGTAGATGATATCATTTTTAGTGCGACTAACGAATCTCTTTACAAAGACTTTGCTAAGTGTATGCAGGGAGAATTCGAAATAAGCATGATCGGTGAGCTCAATTACTTTCTCGGACTTCAAATTAAACATACTCGTGAACGAATCTGCATAAATCAAGCTAAATACACGAGGGACATATTGAAGAGGTTCGACATGTTAAAGGCAAAACCATTGGAAACTTCAATGTGTCCTACCACAAAGCTTGACAAAGATGAAGATAGCATAGCAGTGGATGAAAAGCGTTATAAAGGTATGATTGGATCTCTCTTATATTTAACTGCTAGTCATCCAAATATTATGTTTAGTGTATGTATGTGTGCTAGATTTCAGTCAAATCCAAGAGAATCATATGTGGCCGTAGTTAAGCGCATCTTTAGATACCTCTTAGGTACACAAAACCTAGGATTATTTTATCCTAGATGAATAGCTTTTGAATTATTTGGCTATTCAGATGCTGATTTTTCCAGATGTAAAGTAGTTAGAAAAAGCACGAGTGGCACTTGTCAATTCCTAAGACACTCACTAATCTCTTGGTTTAGCAAGAAGCAAAAATCAGTAGCTTTGTCTATAACCGAGGCTGAGTACATTGCATCTGGAAGCTGTTGTGCACAAATTCTTTGGATAAAACAACAATTAGAGGATTATGGCTTTCACTTAGATCATATTCCAATAAAATGTGATAACACAAGTGTAATTAATATATCAAAGAATCCTATACAACATTCAAGAACCAAGCACATAGAGAGTAGACATCATTTTATAAGAAATCATATACAAAAAGGTAATATCAAACTTGAATTTATAGGCACAGATTACCAATTAGCTGACATTTTCACAAAATTCTTAAATGAATAAAGAATATGCTATATAAAAAGGGAACTTGATATGTTATGTGCTCCTAATTCATGATTTATATGCCATACTAACCATGTCTTTTCATTACATTTCAAAGCATTTGATGTTCTTTCTTACATGTAAAAATGTGTCGACACCACTTGAAAAAGTGTCAACACAAATGTGTGTTGTGTTGACACAAAACTGCATATAGAAGTGGTACTGTGAAAAATGTGTCGACTCATTTCTATTCAGTATCGTCACCAATTAATTTCTTAACTCTCGGTAAATTTGTATCGACAACAATATTAATCGGGTCGATCCAAATGGCCGAACGTGTCGACACTTCCGAAAATGTGTCGACACCAATTCCCTTTTGTGATACCCACACTCGATATGAATCATGTCGACACCAAACATAATTTGTGTCGACACAAATCGTTATGCCTATATAAAGAGGCGTCTGTCCCGAACCGTCACATCGTTTCCCTCCCTTTTTTCTAAGTCGTTCATCTCCCATGTCTCTCTTCTCTTCAAACCCTTGTGTCGACTCCTCATCTTCTTGTCTTTCAATCTTCAATCATCAAACCCAAATCTACCAAAAATGCCTCCGAAAGTGATGGGCAAGGGTTCCAAAAGACCAATCGGCGAGGGTTCTTCAAACCCTAGATCTTCGAAGAAAAAGAAGACGACTACGGCGACGGCGACAACGGCGGCAACCGTACCACAGAATGTAGCAACTGCAGAGGTAATCTCTTTCGAAACCCCTAAAATTCGACAACTCTATTTCTCTTCGTTTGTGAATCAAAAAAATTTTCCTAGTCGTAGCATAGACTTTGATTTTTTTAACTCCATTGAAATGAGATTCAATGATCTCTTTTCAGGCCTTGGATGGGAAAGGTTTCTTCAAATCAAAGACTCTCACTATCCCACACTAGTTAAATCTTTCTATGCTCACTTCACATATCCCTAATTTCGACCACTGCCATCACCACTTGGGTGAATGGTAAAGACATTGTTCTGACCCCCTCTTCCTTGAATGAAATTTTGAACCTTCCCCTAAGGGAAATCTGCGTTTACCATAGCCAGAAACCTATTGAGGTTGAAGGCTTTTCTTTCTCTGAATCTGTCAAAAACTTCTTTAAAAATGACGACATCGACCCTAGCAAGCCCTTAGAGGCCAACAATCTCAAGCCTAAGATGCGTCTTTTGCATCATATGGTCAACCACATTTTTTTCCCTCAATTAGGAAAATTTGGTGATGTCTCATACATGCACATTTTCATAATGCGGTGTATACTTGAGAAACATAACATTTACCTCGGTTTCCTATTCATCTCCCATATGCTTCATTTCCACAGCAAGAAAAACTCCTATCTCCCAGATGGAATGTACCTCACACGTGTTTTTTGCCATTTTGGCATTGATCTGTCTGAGGAGAAGGCTGTTGCTTTTTCCAAACATGACTTGTACAGTAGTTCCTCCTTTAAACATATGTAGATTGCAAATGTTGACGGAGTCTGGACTACTACTCTTCGTGGTACTCCTGCATCTGCCAGGCCTACTCCTCCCCTTACACCTCGAGACATTCCAACTTTTTTCATTGATCTTGATTGTCCTCCTTCTCGCCCTGGTGTTCAGGGACCTCTTGACACTCCTGGTCCATCCTCTGTTCCTCCTCCTCCTGTTTTTGCATATGCTCCACCCTCATCCTCATCTGCACCTATTTTTGTTGATTTAACAGAAGTAGTGTCCTTGATCAAGTCTCTCTCATCTTTCGTGACTTTATTTCAAGCCAAAGTCGATCATGACTTCTTTGATTTAAATCATACTATCTCCTCCCTTTCTGAGAAAGTTAAGTCCGTTGAGAAATCCAACCGCTCCTTGCAAAAAGAAATCGAACGAGCTACAGATGCCGGTAGATCATTATGTCACACAATGGACGATGGCATCGTCTCCATTGTCAACGCGAACAATGCTATCTGACAATAAGTTCGCAAGGAATACGACGAAGGAGTGGTCATAGCTGTCCAAGCCAACTCTCAAAAGGTTGATGAACATCTCAAGTGGATTAAGGAAGCATAGGCCAACCAGTTCAAGCCCAAGAAGACCAAGTAAGAAAAAGCAGCACGTCTCAAACGTGAAGCCGACCTTACACTAGCAGCACGTTCTGAAGCCATGGCCGCAGCTAAAGCCAAGGATGAACGCGCACGCGCCTCAAAAGAACGGACCTCCGCAAGCAAAGAGAAAGACAAGGCAAAAAAGAAATTCAAATGATTCATGGATGATCAATAGCCCCAATTTTTTTTGAAGATTACAAAATGGGAGTAAGTAGAGAAGGGGAGTGTAAAGAAGAAGAAGAAGAAGAATTTTTCTTTAAGTTTTTATGAAGGTGGAGATGTACAAGTTTTAAATATACTTTGTTTTTGGTTGGTTGAATGTTTGTGAATGTTGGTTTAAAACTTTTGGATGTTGATTTTAAAAAAAAAATTTGTTTGGATGGTTGAACATATCTTGGATGAATGCTTACATTTTCATACGTATGTGTGATTTGTTCATATACCTATGAATGTTGTTGAATGATTTAGCAATGAACACTTATATATGCTTTTGCACATTTTTTTTAAACTCAGAAATATCTCTTGATCATTTGTAGCAAATCATATTCAAAATGTGTGCTATCATGGTGAATGAATGCCTATCCATTATAATTGCTTATGTTGTTTAAGCAATATCGATAAGGGAAGAACTCTTATTGAAAAATACTTTCAAATGCTTTCTAGAAAATGTTAATATGGTTGTAATCACCAAAAAATGGAGAGATTGTTAGCTCAATGGCTTTTTATTTTGATTTTGATAATTTTGATAATTTATTTTTTAAAGAATAAATGAATTTAAATGGATAATATTTTATATTTTTAAAATGAAAGTGCTAACACATTTTGAACAATTAAGTTGACATCTTTAGCAAAAATACATATTTAGCAAAAAGAAATGACTTATATCTCAAAAGGATTCAAACACTTAAGCATTCTTGAATAAGAATATTTTGTGTTAATTTTAATTGAAAATTAAGTCAAAAACTTTTAAGCCAAAGTATATTTGAAGTATATTAAGTGTGTCAACACTTATTGAATAAATAGTTTGACACCCTAACAGTTTTATGAAGCCATGTTTCAGGTATCAAAGTTAGTGTCGACATTGTGTCAACACAAAAGAGCCGTAGCTTTTAAAGACTCAAAATGAGTCGACACAAACTATGTTTGTGTTGACACAAAAGTGCCTCACACTTTTGTTATCCAAAAATTTTGGGTCGACACAAAATGAAAATTGTGTCGACATAAAACAACCGAGGCCACCTGCAGATTTTAGGTGTCAACATCAATGAGAAGATGAGTCGACACAAAAGTCCCGAGCCAGCCTGAAGAACTTTGGTGTCGACCCCAAAGTCCAAATGTGTCGACACAAAAGTACCGAGACTTCTTGCAAAATTAGTGTCGATACCAACGGCAAGTTGAGTCGACACAAAAAGGTTCTCCCCGAATGCTAAAGTTTCAAACGAGTCGACACCAGGTTCAAATGTATCGACACCATGATGTTGGTAAGGTAGAATGCAAAATTGTGTCGACCCCTCAAAAAATGTGTCGACCCAACCACTTAAGGGATCCTACCCCAGACAATTTGTGTTGACACCAAAGGACTTTGTGTTGACACTGGCGACGAAAATTCAAATTCGCAGCAGACCTCAATTGTTGGATTTTTAGTATTTATTGCTCTCATACCTTCAACGGTTATGAATGCGCAAGAGCTTATATAAGGAGTAACTTTTCAGCATTTACTCTAACTGGAGACCCACATTTACTCATCTATTACTTGAATCAAACTCAGAATTCTTAAGCCCTAATTTATAGTTGAATCTCCAACTCTTGTTCCTTATCTCTCTTTACCTTCTCATTTATTGTAGATCTTTTCTGTAAAGGGAGTGAGCGCTTCTCATTAATTCTTCACATTTATTGTAATCAATGGTGAGTCACCCTATATCCTTTGAATGAGTGAGTAAATTTCATCAAAGAAGAGTTCAAGAAAAATTAGAAGAAAACAGAGGCTTGTTTTCATAGGATCTTCTTGAAGCTGTTAGGCTTGTGAATGTGTCCGTAAACATTCGGCTTATTCAAGCGAAATCTTGAAGATTGTAAAGGTTTAGAATACGCCCGTAAAGTGTTCTGTATAGTGAAAATACTCAAGGGAGATCTTAGGGAGTGGACGTAGGCTTGGAAGAAGCCAAACCACTATAAATCATTAGTGTCTGGTTCTATCTCTCTATCCCTCATCTTTTAATATTTGTATTGCTTCAATATTTGCTTATCTTGCCTTATTTGATTGCAATATTAAAAGGCTTTTGAAAAGATTTTTAAATTATTTTTTTTTAAAGACCCAATTCATCATCCTCTTGGGTTACCTAGAACTAACAGCATATGCTTTCAACTCTAAAACATGCTACATCATTACATGATCCAAAATCAAAACGGTATGAACTACAGAACAACAACAAAACTAGGGTTTTGTCTCGCCTCCACTGGCTCTCACCGAGATCAACCCACGTGATCAACTATGTCACCTGAAAAGTTTTTAAATTTCACAACGTGAGCCGAAACCCAATAGATATAGACTATCAATAAGTAAAAGTATAACATGCCATTATGGATTATATGGACAACACGACTACGCAAGTCTCAAAATAATTTTTCATCCTCAAAATCATAAGTTTTTATATAATCCAATAACGTCTAACAGTTTAAGAAAAATATAAACAAACATTATTTTTCAACCAGATTCCCACAACCCACGTTGATTCAAATTATGCAATTTTTTTACGAGCTTCACCACAGGACCAATATCTGGCCTCAATAATGCATTTATACAATGATTCTTATGTATCAACTCTATCGCACCGGGAAAAAAATATAACTACTATAGACTCTCGCCCATTAGCCTAGATCTGAGGCATCTAATGACCCGCTAGGTAATAACAAGTTCTATATGGAGTTACAACAACAAACGCCTCCCAATGGGGCAACCACTTCAACCACTGGCGAAAAACTAAAGTCGCTGAAACGAATATCCACACGGATGAACGCGAAGCTCTTGGTGAGGAGAACACCAGTCTATCCTCAAAAAGCCAAGATCCAAGCCCGAAGTAAGCTAAAAGCTAGAGAAAAGGCAGATGTTTTGGGTTGTATATAAAGTGAAGCTTGTAGGAGAAGCTTTAGACCAAAGTCCCATGCCACTAGCTAACTTTATAGACTTTCTACCAAACAGACCACTCGAGCGGTCTAAAAATCGATCGAGCAGTGCTGCCCAAAGAACTTTCCTAACTTTCTGTTACGCGTTCAATAGGACCGGAATTAAAACCAACATGCATAAAACATATAGAAACATGCTTTTCTATAATGATTAAAACGATAACCAACTTAGCCTAGAGTTCTGTCGGATCGCTTTCGTTGATGACTTCCTAAAGAGTGCTATTTTTGAGATACAACTGAATAATACTGTTTGTCAAGTCCCATAGCGTTTCCTACTCTACATCCTTCATCGTTTTTGGTTTTTCTAACTTCTTCTTGAGATCCTTGATCAGTCATTTGTGCGTCAAAATATTCTTCACCATTTGCTGTCATAAGGTGAAGTCGTTGTGATCGTTAAAATGTTCAATCACGAAACCCGAATTCTTCCAAGCCATTGGATTTGTGTCTGATAATCTCCACAATCTGAACTCGTTGTAATATCATATATGTAAAAACCTTGTCCCACGCAGTCTAAATCAACTCTGATTGTACCCGATCGTTCTTGATCAATCTCAATTTAACCTGATGTATCAAATCTAATCAAATTATAAAAAAATAGAAAAATCTGACCGTACCGATGAATCCGCAGCACCAAAAAACTTTTTAAAACACTTTTCCCTTAAATTATTTTACTATATATATGATCCAACATAACAAAACAATTATAAACCGTCGATTCCAAAAATAAATTGCACACAGTATAGAAAGCCAAATCCTTATCAATTCCAAACTCAATCAACAACCACTGAATTCGGTTTGAATCAATTCCCATACCCAAATGACCAGTTATAAGTTGATCAAACCAAGTCACCAAAACACGCTGAATCGAAATCAAGATAAATCACAAAACAACTAAAAACTATGTGATGCACTGGATAAAACCTAAGAGTCCTTCAAGCAATTAAAAACTAATCTAACAAAGTCTTTAATTAATTGAATACCCTTTTGAAATTCTTCACTGATTAGGAATCCAAAGACCCGTTGTGCTTTGTTTGGAAAATTGTTGTTCGCTGTTTTTAAAAAAACTTGATCAAAGAACAATACCACCGCTTCACTCAAAAAAATGATCCCTAATCAATAATACCACTAACAGCACATCACCAACGCCGCTATGACAGTACCGCTGCACCGATTTTTCCTCTTTTTTTTTTTTGTAGCAATATAAATAATTTTTTATTATACGATACGAAATCAAAAAATTATACCTTGCTCCGATTACCCACCACGGTTTCGAATCGTCAACCGCTGACTCTGATACCACTTGTTGGAACACTAATCTCCGAACGCGAACAGAAGCAAAAATTACGTACAAAAAAACAGAAAATAATTAACACTAAGAATTTATGTGGTTCGGCCTACACTGGCTTATGTTCACGAGTGAGAGAGAAAATATTTTACTAACGTCGAATATGAAAGAGTGCAGAACCTGTCTCCTTTCTCTCTACTAGCTAACATCTCAATTTTCTGAGTCACGACCTTAAACTCTAAAGCTACACTAATATCTTATTTATAAGTACACATGTGTAAACGCTAAAGAATTGTAATCAACCCATATTATTATAAACCCTATACATAAAGAATTTTAATAGACTCCTAATTTTACCACAACTCAATTACATATAAATCAAAAATAATATAATAAATATGGACCCGGTAGAATATAAGGTACATCCCAACAGTTGGAGACGTAGTAGTTGTATGATAACATTAATTTATATAATAAAATAACACAGTATAATGAGACATTTATTTAATTCGCCACAATTCAAATATTTAATTCTAGCCTTTAATATGGGTGAATCAATAATTTATAAAAGTTGTTTCATTCAATTTTATTTTATTTTCACAAAAAATTAACACATCACATATCATATTTAATATTTATTTGGGTTAAATTACATTTACCTTCCCTAAAATTAGTTAAAAATACAAGAGCATCTGCTGAGGTTTCTAAAATGACAATAACCTCTCCTGTCAGACTTGTCAAGTAAACGGAATTAATAGAAAATATAATTTTACCATTTTATCCTTACATTTCCTTATGCCAATAAAATAATACTATAATTATTTTAGCAATTTTCGTTTTCGTTAAGTTTTTTAACAGTTATTTGACGGAAGAGGTAGATAAAATATAAAAATGAAACAGAAAGAAGGGCAGTGTCATTTTAAAAATCTCGAGGGAAGTCCCAAAAGTTTTCCTAAACCTTAGGGAAGGTGAGTGCAATTTAACCTATTTATTTTAGGAGAGCACATGTAAACAATGGTAATCAGTTAATTTCAAATATAATTTGAGATATTTAGTGTAAAATTTTGTAAGCAATCAATTGTTGAGATTGTTTCATTATCGTTGAGATCGTCATTATTAATGATTGGGATTTTCTATTTTATATTGCGATTAAAAATGTTGGTTCGGTATTTATACTTTTTAGATATAAATGAATAATCATTTTGCATTTAGGGAGCCAGATCATATACCCCTATTGAATGGTTGAGAGTAACAAAAAAATAATACTTTTAAAAATTTATATTTTTCAAAAAAATTAAGACTCGCCCATATTACGCTTATTATTTGTTAGAAAGCACTCTTTTTTACAAATTTCTACATTTTCCACAAAAATAAAAATGCAGAATTAAAAGGAGAATAAAAAAGAGACATGCATGGAAGTTGAGGAATCGTTGTTGACGCTTGAATAAGAAAGAAAGCTAATGCAGAAGGGAGGACAAATGATAAAACTAGAGTACAGATCAGGATAGCCGGGCTTGAGGCATAAGTCAATTTATGGGCAGTTCTCATTATAGAACTTGTTGGGCAAGCAAAATCCAAAATAATCGCAAACAAATTTAAAAAGACAAATTTTACGTGGTTTGATAATTTGTTTATCTCTACAAGTAACAAAATTTAATATATGAATAAGAAATTACAAAATCACTCGATTCTCACAAATTTTCTTCCAAAACAACTTGCACACCAATAATCTGAGACTACATTCACATTTATAGGAGAGAAAAAGATATATAATTTAATCAAAATTGTGCTAGTCGAGTTCAAAACTAATTAAACAACTACAAATTCACATTTTTCAGAACTACTCAAAAAATTAAATTTAGTAACCATAATAGACTAGAAGTCTATACCAATTCAAATTGAATTTGAGTCAAAATTCCCAACAATCTCCACCTTGACGAGAATTCATATCGCAAACAAATCAACATATCAATACCACCATCAAATGCACTAAAAGTGTTCAAATTTCTGAATCAAATTAATCAACAGATAAAATCTACATCCAAATGCACTTTGCGGCACCAAATTCACCAGGGGTGATCAAAACTTCAAATCAGACATATTGACAGGTTAGCGTTGCCACCAGATGCATTTTGAAATGCCAAATTGCACACAAATGTACCAAATTCTAAAAATTAAATAAAATATGGACAAATGCACATATTACGTCCAAACCAAATATGAACCGGGTAGAGCGGCTACTCAAATTATCAAATTTTATCAAATTCAAACCGTATTGAAACTTGACCTAAATGACACATCTTGTCATCCAAACTGTCAGCATTTCCTCCATCAACAAATGCAATTGGATAACTGACACAAATTCGTCTATTAGCAAACTTTATCAGAGGACAAATTTCATCTGAAAACAAAACTCTACCTAAAGATTAAACTCCTCATGATGAACAAAATAGATTGTTGCAGACGAACAAAATAGACTGTATCCATTACAAAGCTCTCAAACCTTTGACTTCTTCATAGAATTCAAATAGACAACTCTTCGAATATAAATCAAATAACCAACTTTAAACCAACAAACAAAACCCTCAGCAGAACCGATTATAAAAAAATCTCAAGTTCTACCACAAATAATATTTTTTACTTGAAAATGGCTAAAAAAGATTTTAGAAGCAGAACTGATCAACTCTAATGTCACAGTTGAATCTAGAACGACAAAAAACGGTGGAAACAAATCTAAACAAGCCAAAATAGTGCCAAGAAATAAGTTTTAACCAAAGCTCTAATATCACTTATTGTGCAAAAAAGGCTCAGAATAATCATAACCAAATTTAAATAAATAGATTTTACGTGGTTCGGCAATTTGTTTACGTCCACGGGTAGCAAAATTCAATATATAGAGAAAAGATTACAAATTACTCAACTCTCATAAATGTTCTCTCAAAATAACTTGCACACCAATAATCTGATGTTACATTCATATTTATAGGAGAGAAAAATAAATATAATCTAATCAAAATTGTGCTAGTCGAGTTCAAAACTAATTAAACAAGTACAAATTTACATTCTTCAGAACTTTTCAAAAAATCAAATTTAGTAACCATAATATACTAGAAGTTTATACCCAAAAATTCCCAACAGAACTTTATTTCATTTTCAACAAAGAAATGTAATCATCAATTGGATCAATGCATATATGAATCCTAAAAAAATCCCGACGATCTAGTTTAGGGGGAAAAAATCCTAATTTGGTTGGATTAGCTTTTTGGTAGGAAAAGCGGTCACAGAACTAGTTGAATAGATAGAGGTGGTGAAATTTAACCTTTGTTTCGATGTTTAGCAGGGCGGGTTGCTTGAGTGTCAAAACCAAGCAGTGGTTGTTTTTCCTTGGCTTATCAAACTAGCGTATTCTAAATAATGCAAAAAGGAGGACAAATATTTTCAGAAAAGAGGTGGGACAAATAATCCTATGAGTACCGCACTATTAGTCTTCCATATAGTAAATTAATAGTCCAATCAAATAAAATAAATATAAAACTAACAATTCAAAAAAATAAATTCTAAAATATGTCTTACAATTTTTTTTAGCTCATTTCAATCCCTTTTAGTTTGCCCAAACAAACATTTAGGAATGGTGGCATGGTGGCTATTGACTCAGATTTCTGGTTTATTGAGTCTAATAAACTAGAAGCCCAGTCTTGTGGCCCACAGAAAATTGTAGATTGAAAGCCCAAGGCGACCCTGATATAATAATATTTATTGCCTGTTTGGGCTAAATTTTGTAAATTTTGCTTATTCTTGTGTTTTATGAACTTTTTTTTATATTTTGACTAAATTCTTTTATATTTTTTACTTTTCAAATCATCTAGATTGATTAACTTGGAAAGTAAAAAAATTTGATCGAAAGATGAATTTTTTTTACTAAAAGTGAAAATAAGAACTATAAAATTTGGCTTATTTTTATTTTTTCTGAAATTTTTTTAATATTTTGATCAATTATTTTTACTTTTTCGACTTAACTTTATAAAAGGAGTCTATAAGTATAATAAAAATTTTATTAAACGATAAAAAAAATTTATTAAAAATAAAAATAAATAAAATAAATAAATAAATAAATAAATAGACAATTATCCCAAATAGGACCTTAGTATTGCATTTCCCGGTCCCTGTCTAATACCAATGCCATAATCACTTCTTGCATGGGCCCAAAATTATTTACGTGGGCCTCACATGAAAAATATATCCAAAAAAGCAACTCCTATCCTAGACAGAATTGATTTATTTTATTTTACTTTTTATATTAGGAACTAATAAGTTATTATTTTAAATGGGTCTCGAGAAATCACAAGTCTTTAGGAGTGTGCAGTTAATCCACTTATCCGCACCAATTTGCTCTGACGCAACCCAACTCATTCGGTTGTGAGAATAAATTATGTGGATTAATTAAAAGAGTTGGTTGACCGAAACACAGAAAGTAGGTTAGGTGCCAGTTATTTGGTTTTTTTTTTTTTATTCGCCGTCAACTCAAATCCAACCTATCTATGGACCATTTTAGCTATAGTATTTTTACTCACATTCGATCTCATTTTTTTAATAATTCAAATAAATTATTTTTTGAACCAATAAAAAATTACAATTTATAGTAGAAATTATGAATATTTGAATAAATTGTAACTTATAACTAAAATTGGTAGCAAAAAATTTTACCAAACACACTCAATATTACAAGTCTATAATAAGATTTTTTTTTTTTTTTGATTTGTATGAAAACAACATTCAATCTATCAAAGCTTACAAACCATCGATTTGAAATCGGAAAAAACATTCATCTATCCAACTAATTTTGGAGACAAATAAATTAACAGTGAGTAAAAAAAAGCACAAACCCATAAAAATGAATTGGTTAAATTAAACGTGTACCACTAGAGGGGGTAAATAGATGTTATATATGATTATGATTCTATCAAAATTGTCATGATTTTTCTTGTCTTTATTTTCTTTGGAAAAACAAAAAACAGATCATTGTAGGAGAAACCCATTTGCTTAAAGTAAAATGCCACAGAAAGAGACTTCAAGGTTCATGAACCATAAGAATAAATAACAAAGTATGTGAGTTGGGAACAAATAATAGTATATTCTTTTTGGTTGATCATATTGATTGCATTATCCACAAGAGGGATATACCAACCTTATGGATGGAATTTGATTGGGCCACAAGGGATAAGTTCTTTATTTTTTAAGGGAAAAAAAATGTGAAATCAGTGACATGTAGAGCAAATAATATTATAAAATACATAGAGCTAATTGCAAAAAAAAAAACTCTCTAAACCATTGATTTATTTTTTACTAAACACTTGAACTTTTAGTTTTATCAATTGAGTTTCTAACCAATTCGATTTCGATCAATTAACACTTTAGGGTCAAATACTGCAAAAAATTTAAATAGAATTAGCTACATTACAACAAAAGATCAAACTCATATTTTGTCACCTTAATTAGTTATGTCTATTTTTTTTGGATAATTAATTATAAGTATTATATTATGATTCTGTTATGGGATAGATCCTAATCAGTTTGAAAATATTACATGTGGTCCTATATTCGAATTTTATCATAATTGGAGACCGAAATACCCTTTTGTATATATGCTAATCAAATATGGTAATTCAAAATTTAAATTTTCATTTTTAACGCCAAGAGATCCTATATTCAGTGTATATTAAAAATATTTTCATTTCAAACTTTTTCATTGTCAATTAAGCATATTTCTAAAATTTAAATTTTTATTTTTAACGCCAAGAGATCCTATATTCAATATATATTAAAAATATTTCCATTTTAAACTTTTACATTGTCAATTAAGCATATTTCTGAAATTTGAATTTTTATTTTTAACGGCAAACGATCCTATATTCGAAATTTGCATATTTTCATATTATGTTTGGTAAGATTGAATTTTGCATATTTCTAGATTATATTTGGTAAGAGATCCTATATTCAAAATTTGCATATTTTCAATCTTTTTCATTGTGATTTACGGAATCATTATTTTCTTCAATTATTGGCCGAATTTTTCTGCTACTGGAGATAGTTCTTTCTAGAATCTATTTTTCCAATAAAAATATTACTAGTGTTTAACAGTAAAATGTTAACACTAGTGTTAACAGGTATTGAGAACTATTATCACTGAGAACAGTTACTAGTGTTAACAGTAAAATGTTAGTAGATGAGAATGTGGTGTAGTGATAATATTTATAATAAAAATATTCTCATTAAATTGTGAAGTAATGTCGTGAATTAATTTCTATTGGGTTTTGATTCTTTGAAGATTTTTTCACATGAGAAAATTAAAAAAATAAGAACATATTACAATGAGAACTAATGAGATTGTTCTCAATGGAAGGTGTTCTCATTGTATTCTCATTGACAGTTATAATGAGAATGTTCTCATTAAACTGTGACATTTATAACTGTATTTTGTCATTAAACCATTAAAAGAGATTATGGCGTAGTGCGAATGTTCATAGTGAAAATGTTCTAATTAAACTGTGACGTAATGAAAATATTCTCATTATACAACGAGAAATCAAATTCACAATAAGGATGTACTGTAACTGCAAACTTATGGCGTTACCAAAATGACGTTTCCAAAGTTCAGAATGGAATTTACCAAAATTCAAAATAGAAAAATTCAAAATAAAATTGATTCATGTCGGGTTTTCGAAAATTAAATACTAGATGTGATTTTTGATTCTCCATATATGCAAATATTAATTTTTTCATTATAAATTTTAGTAATACCATAAATTGAATTGGTTAAATGAAAGGACCTATGTAAAAACACAATAAAAAAGGACTTAACGAAATGAAAGTTTTCAAATGGGACTTATCCTAAAATATCTTACCAAATTAGGACTTCTCACTAGAGCTCTCTATTTTTTTTCCTTTTTTATGATGTTTGACACTAGCGTGTTAGTTGATCAAAATTGAATTGTTTAGGTACCCAACTAATAAAATTAAAAGATCAACTGTTTAGTAAATATTGAGTCAATCTTTTAAAGTTTTTTTTTTAAAGAATCTTCCCAAATAATACATAAAATAATTTATACCCTGACACATTTAGATATTTGTTGCATTTGAACTTAAGTAAAAGTCAATTAATGAAATACAAAACTCAAAAAGTACTAAATGAAGCTTTTCAAAATCAACTTTAAAATTTTAAGTTATTTTTATCTTATAAACAAAAAATAAAAATTGTGGGAAACATGTCAACACAATTCTAAATACAAAAACAAAATATTAATAAAAGTTGCGACAAAAAAGCCGTATCCAACAAACCCTTAATATTATGAACCTTTTAATAAATTCAACACGATTTGGTCCACATCCTACTCATGAAAAAATATTTACCGAGAAAAAACTTTGTGTGGACCGAAATGTAATTTCAATTTTTGGGGAGTGGGTGGAGTAATTATTTGGTACTCCCAGAGCACCATGTGGGCATTGCCTATGTAACGCTTCTATACAGTTATGTAGCGAAAAATGCTATGCGTGGCACAATATTGGTCCACCCTTATTAGTTAGATAAAAGACAAGAATAATCTACTTAACGTACATTGCACATTTTTATATGTCAAAACCACCACGTAAGTAATATTGAATCATCATGCTTTCGTCCCATCCTACATGTACGTAGCTAAGTGACAGACGATCGTTTTACCGTATTGTCTTGCATGCGTGGACCGGTCTCAGAAAAAGCATAGCTACGAATACATAGTACAAAACATTCTTATCTTTTATATATAGCAACAAACGACGACTAAGCGACAAATGATTGTTAAGTGTAATTTCCATTCCCTGTTTGTTGCTATACGTATCTGCAAAGAGCACTCACCCCCACGATATCATTACATTCTCATCCGATATGCACTCATTGCGGCTAAGTGACGTATGATCGGTTTACTATATACACCGTTAAGGTCGGTTTCAAAAAAAATACGACTTAAGATATATCATGGCTCATGACGTAAAATGATACACCATCAACACTGAGCACCACACTCAAACCCAACCCATGTCAAAATCCAATTTTTTAAAAAATAGGATATTTGTTCGAAGTTCAATGTTTGATTTTCGTGCATTATCATAATTGAAGCTAGCATGCGTATAACAGGAGATAAACAACATTCCTTATAATACTCAAACATGCTATAATAACACAAAAAAAACTCATGCTTGACAAGTTAAAGAAAGAAGACAGTACAACACACATAGGTTACCATTTATCACTGAAAATTAAAATTTCAAATTCATACTGTTTCAAATTAAAATACTTTAAAAATATCAAATCTTACTTTTTTGTTACAAAATTTGATGGAGTGATAGATATGCATGTGAGGAAACGTTTTCAAGTAGAAAGCAAAGTCCTGAACAACCTCTAAACATGAGATAAAATAAGTTGAACAAAAAACTATCTTAAAAACGTCACTATTTGAGAAAAATGCTTTTTTTTTATAGAAAATCGTCTAATCAAATCTCTTCAATTATATTTTGAATGAAAGATAACTAAGAATTATAGCTCTAGACATAAAGTTTGTCCTGAGAAAATTTTTTAATATTTTTTTTAAATTCGGAAAAGTGAACTATTTTTCCGTCAACTTTAGCATAATACCGTAAAGGTTTTGTTTGGGTGAATGAAATGCATTCTTAGATTTTACCAAAAAGCACACATATTAAAAATATCCCAAGAAAATCCCAGTAAAAATAGATTTTTATTTAAGCTCAGTTCACTACTAGAAGAAAGACTTTTCGCGTCGGCCATCTGCCATCGCTAATAGTGTATTGTTTGTCGCAAATGCTATTTGCGTCAACATTGCGACGGCAAAAGTGGGTAGCAACTGTCTGGGTCCCAAAACGGTTTTCGCGACGAAAAGTAGCTGTCGCAAATGTTTGCGACGACAATTTATTCTTTTCGCGATGGAACTTTTACCAACGCAAATACTTATTTAAAAAACACGTTCTTTCCATCGCAAATGTTAGCAATGACAATTTATTATTTTATCGTTGGCCATTTTTCGACGCAAATAGTAATTTAAAAACATGTTCTTACAACCACACGTGCCATCACAAATAGTATTTAAAAAATATATAGTTTTGCCACCGCATTAATGCCCTCGCAAATACTTTTAGAGACGATATAATTGCTAATGCAAAAAAAATGTAAAACTCCAAATTTATTTGCTATGGCCTTCAACCGTCGCAAATGTATTTATGTCTTTTGCAACGGTTTAACACCGACGCAACATGTGTTCATAAGACCTATCTTTAGCAAATACTATTGATTCTAGCGACGACAATAGTTACAATGCCAAAAATAAAAAAATATAAGTTTCAATTCATTCACATTCAAATATTCATTCATTTCCTATAACAATATATTAAATATTATCAACTCATTCTGATCTTCTTATAATAATATTCATATCTATTCATTCGCATATTTAAATATTTTAAAAAATACGCATTCATTAATACAAATTAAAACGTATTAAGAAGTGTACAAAATATGTCTTAAGACAATATTTAAGTTTCAACAACTACAATTCAAAATAAATATTTCTTCATCACTAGTTGCTTTGCCCCACAATCCCTTAAATCTTTTTACTTCTCGAACTCCTAAAAAAGAATTGAAATTATTTTGAAACATGATAAGTATTTAAATCATACAATACACATATATATACATGAACTAATAAAATTAGGTTGCAATATTTATCACAATATTGACAAGCAATATTTCTGCCAACAACTTCTCAAATTGTGTTAATCCATTTGCGAGACATTTTCAAACAGACATTAAACTTCTTTGTTTTTTGAATAAATACTATACAATAACCTTAACCCAATGGTACTCCGTCTATTTCATACAATGGGTCCGTAGTAATCAAAAGCCTTTTGGCCAAATCAAGTTTTGGAATACCAAAATTAAGCAAGTTAACTTGTATCCCAACTTACAAGTATAAGTATAATTTCTTCAAAATCTCATTTTATATGCATGAAATGTAAACACAACATAACTCATAGAACATTGTGGTAATGCATAAATGACTTACATGTTTAAGTAACAATATAAAGCTCAAAAAGGTATATTAATTCTAAATTCTAAAGTTATCCAATAAAGTAAAAATGTTGCATTAAATGCTAGGTTCAACAAAAATACATCTTCAATTTTCACAAATTTTTCAATAGGCAAACATAAAGTAGTATTACTTACCCAGGAGATTAAAAAATAAAACAATAAAACAGTTCTTATGTTGGTATTTAATGAGGCTCCACATGTTTACACAATAAGAGTATTCAGCATGAAATAGATCATGCAGCCAAGAGCATGTAATGGGTGCAGTTCCAACTCCACAAGCTTTAGATTTCATTCCAGAAAAAGTCAAAGTTGAATAGCCCACAGATGTTACAAAAGAGAATATCTAAGAGAGAGAGAATCCAATAATTTAAAGGGTTCATGGATTGGTTAAATAGGTTTTCGGTCCTCTGTAATAGGATTTAGAAGGTTTATATGTGTTTTACTAGACAAATCTTTTACTTCTAATTCCAGATAATAGTTCTGTTTGGAGTTGGAACTTTTGTTTAAGTCTACATAAATCTATGTTCTTCTAATTCAATAGAGAAAATGATTAGAGGAATTTTCGAGGATTACAAGCCTAACCTATTCTTTCTTCAATTTGTTCAATCATAAAAAAAAAAAAGACCACAGAATCAAATTCACATTTATGGTTCACAGCTCCAAAACAGTCCAAAAACTTCATCTTTCTTGTCTAATTACTACTTAGAAACCCCAAAGGAATAGCCCTTTGCAAGACCTTTACCAATCATGAAATCCCATACCTTTCCAAATGTTTAGCCACAAAATACTGATAATAACCAGCCGTAAAAGAGCCCTCCATGCTCACATACACAGATTTGGCCCTGCAGCTTGTGCAGTGTGTTCTCAGCCCTTGTCTTAACTCTTACATCAGAAATGCCTTCAAGTAATGTCTTCAAGTGATCTAAGTAATAATCATTCTCCACAAATCATTATGTCAAATGACAATATTAGTGGTGTTAAACAACCGCCATATATAGTAGCTAAACCGCCACTAAAAGCAATAACGGCAGTTAGACGACGAAATTTTGAACCGCCGTCTATACAAGTGTCGGAAATAATAAGATGGCAGTTCGGCAACCACCGTTTAATATATACGGCGGTTTGCACGGCAATAAACAACCACTGGGAATATAATCGACGTTTTATTTATATTAACGGCGGTTAGTCTCATGTAATGGTAATATTTCTTATACTTGTCTGTCTATTACCGCCGCTAATGTTAACTTTTTATGGCGGTTAATTTCCACCACGAATCGTGTGTAAATTATCGACGGTTTGTTAACATCGTTAATAATGTAGTTATAAGTTTAGTATTTGCCTGTAATATTGGTGAGAGTAATAAACCGCCGCTAAATATCCAATAAAACTGCTTAGTCTTATAATTGTAATTTGCTTAAATTAATTTTATTCTCTCAATGTATTAAACATATCCACAAAAATAACTTACAACCCAATAAAATATATTAGTCTTCATAAAACTAATTAGTTTATCATAACTCAATATTATATCTATAAAAATTCCTACACATTTAAGGGGCTTTTTAAAATCTCAAATCACAAAATAAATCAAAGTAGAGCAAGCCAGTGAATAAGTCCAAAAATAAATTGATAGCACGTTCTAAGTCTAATACATGTCCCAAATATTTTTGTCAATAAACAAAGTCTCAAATGTAAAAATTCAAAATGTGGAACTCCTCTATTTGTTCGACATTCTACTATAAATCGATAGTACATTTAATCTAATACATGTCCCAAAATGCTTGTGCCAATGGACAAGGTCTCAAATGTCAAAGCCCAAAGTCGTCAATTGGTTCTTCATTCTGCTGGTGAGAACTAGAAGTGTCTGGAACATGTTGCATGTTGCATGTTGCATGAAGGTCCAGAACTATCATGTTTCAATATAAGTAAAAAGTACAAATATCTTATTAATTTTCTCATAATAAAAAATATAAGTAGCATAAGTATTAAAACTAATTTATTATTGTTATTATTTAAATGATAAGTTACATGTCTATTAGGTGAATGCATTAGTGGTTCATCTGTATCTGAAGATTCAGGTACTGGATATCCTAGAGATTCCATATGAGCTTGCAATCGTGCACACTTACGCTCAAGGCGAGTAAATCTGTTGCTCAACTCAGCAAACAACTCTTGTCACATCTCTAAACGCATCTGATCCACATCAGTGCGTTGATCTTTAGACCGGGCATATCTACCAAACACTTGGAATGGACAAGGACCCAAGCCGTATGTACGTACACGACCATGTCCATCCGCTCTTAAAACCTCAGTGAATACTTGCTCCCGAAAAGTTGCTGTCTGTGTGTCTTCAGGCACTTGAGATAGTCGCTCATTGATTTGAGACTGAAATTTAAAAATTAAATATTAATTAAGACTTAAATAAATAAATAAATATGAAAAAAACACTAATTAATCACACTTACAATTGCTGCAGCTGATACTTGATCAACATAATCTTCATTCTTTTTTGTATGTGTTTTTGTGTACATCTCTATCCGATTAGGCTTTTTTCCAGTTTTCTTAGCAATCTACATTATTAAGAACGAAAAAATATCACTACCTTCAAATATATATTGTACATTCAAATATAAAATGTGATGATAAAAATCAATCATTTACCTCATCCCTTACTCGACAATGTGCTTTTCTTCCGCTTGTATGACACATTGTTTGTTTATAACGATTTGAACCATTTGTTGTATTACGTGTCTATCATCAAATAATGATAGCAGTAGGATTAGTAAAAAAATAAATAAAAGAAGAAAATACTATGTTACTAGAGCGATAAATTAGCTTGGAATACTTTAATCAACAAAGACCATAACAAATGGAGCAACAGTAGTAACTAGCAAAATGTAGCAATAGTACCAGATAAAGGAAGAAAAATAGAAAATCAACTATCTTTTAATACCTTTGCTAGCTCACTACCTCAAAACTCAACAAGAACTTTCCACTGGTTTGGATCCACTCTATCTGGGCAACTTAATAAGCATTCTTCATCAGTTTCATAGACATTATAATATTTTCTATTCAGGGTGTCTTTTCAATCCTTCCATTTTCTTCCAATTGACATCAGACAATTATGCCTATAAATTTCTGATGTATCGGTGTTTGCCTACATATTGTGTCATGTTAGTATATAAAAGAAACTGAGTGTTGTTGTCATGCTGCTGCGGTGGCTGTTGCTGTCGTCGCTATTGCTGCAGTGGCTGCTGTTGTGGTGCTTGTTGCTGCGGTGGCTGCTGTTGCGGTGTTTGTTGCCGCGGTGGCTGTCGCTATAGTACATGATTAGTATTAGATGGTGGTTGCTCCTGAGATTGTGGTTGATTTGTCGTAGGTGATGGCTGCAATATAGAACTCATGGATCCAACCGGCCAAGGGGCCCACTTCCTCTTCAAATTCGTCTATATTACAATGCAAATACAAATTTAAAATTATTGAACTTGTACACTTTCTAAATAAATATAAAAATACCTCTACCATCTTTATTTTTTTATACTTAATATTTTTATATTTACCGTGGGGCATAGGCTGCACTGATCCTAAGGTGAATCGGCCCTTAAATTGCAATTGAACATATATTAAGAGTATTTTTATAATCATAATGGCTGATTATGATGTCCAGGTGAGAGAGTTGGTCCACAACTTTCATCCCCAACACCAAAAAAGCCAAACCAAAACAAAACAAAACAAAAGAGAACCATCACCTGAAATTGATAGATAATTTTTTTGCAGACGAACCCTATGATTTTTTTCCATCATCAAGCAAGCAAACCAGGAAAAACTTACGAGACCTTTCTATCATGTCAAAAGCTTGAAACATGTGCAGTGCAGCCCACAAATCAATTTGTAGCAAGAGAGAAAGAAGTCAAAATTTGTAAATGTGATAAGCAAAAGCTCCTAAAAGTTGCAGGGATTCTAAATAAATCCATTAAAAGATAATTCGTTTGTCTTAAAGATCATTACAAGAATCCTGTAGAATAGTAAAGAAAAGCACAACAGCAACAAAAATGAAAAAAGTGTGAGATAACTACCATGTTCATAATTCTCATATAGTTAGCAATGTTGGGATAACTACCAGTTTTTCTAAATATGGCAATGATGCTACCACAAACTAAGCGAATAATTCTGTTAATAAAAATTAATAAAAATCTGGGTCGGTTTGGTTAATAGAATTGATACCTAACGTGTTGATGTAATTTGAGTGGTTCATATTATAGAACTTGTCAAATAATTAAATTTGATAAAAAACATAAATTAATAAAATATTATTGGCTTGTGTTCAAAATGAAACAAGTAAATTTTATGAGAAATTACATGCCAAAAGTGTGGGAATTTCTTATGAAACCAGCTGCCTAATTTAAGAAGGCAAGAAGCTGATGACAGATTTCAACAGGAGCATGGAGCACTGAGAATGGCAAGAACTGTAAATCACTGGTAAGCTTCATCATGCAGCAGCTCTAAAATCGCATGACAGAATTGCTAGCCTATTTCTTATATGAATCCAACTCTTATCTATAAGAATTATACGCTAAAGTACTTGGATTATTACAAGTAAATAGTTAGTTATCAATCAAAGTAAAAATAATTGTGGAGAGTAAAGAAAAAGAACCGAAGCCTTCACAACAGTGCTAGGAAAAAAAATCAATACAAGATTAAAAAAAATGGGTGCTCTCAGGAACCGTTAAGTAATATTAAATCATATCTAACTTCAATCATCAATCATCAATCATCAATTGCCATGTCTTTATCCTCAAAGAAAGCGAAAACTAAACGCTCTTTGCCTCCAAAAGGGCGTTGCTTGCAAGCCAACTGACTGTTTTTGATAATTAACGCAATAAATTAATCATAATATATAATGACAATAAAGATTAATAAAGTAACCGCTTGTATTTCTTACAAATAAAACTAGTTATTTATTTTTGAATTTAAGAAATATTCAACACAAAATGATTTTAGAAACTACTTAGCTTTCATTTGTTTAGAAAACTATTTTAAATAAATCAGTTTTTTTTGTATTTCTACAAAACTGCTATAAACCAACATGATGAAATATAATAATGAATTGTTAGGTAGCTAATTATTAGAAATATGTTGAGCTATATATAAATACAAATGGGACAAATGAAATGTATCTACAGGGAAATTATAAAGTAACCATAAAGATGAAGAGAGCTTACCCAAAAAATGAGAAAACAATTGAGAAACTGGTATATCACCAAAATGGAAATTAAAAAAAAACTCAAAGAGAGCTTACCGATATAGAAAAAAAAAATCAATGAGAAATTGAGAAGAAGAGAACTCTGTGTTCACTTCAATATATGAATAGGGACTGTTTGGTTAATCTACAGAACAAAACAAAACAAAACAAAAAAAATGTTAATTAAGATGTGAAAAATATATAACTAAGAATCTCTGTTAATGCAATCTGTAATTTTAAATAAAAAACTAAAAGCTTTGTTTAAATAAAATACACAATTACCAAATAAAATAAAATTATTTCAAACATGTAATGGAAAAATACAACAAGCATCACTCAATAAAAACATTTTGAAGCAAAAACTAATAGAAACGAGGAGAAACGCAACCCTAAGATCAATAATCCTTAACGCCAAAAAAAAGTTGGAGGAGAATAAACCAAAGAAAACAAAACAACAATAATCAAAAGCAAAACGAAGAAGAAAAGATCGAAAACGGCCATTAAAATCAGAAGCTCATTAATTATGAAATAATAGATCATTAGATATTAGAAATCCAAAGTGAATTTCTAAGATCTGGAAATTACACCGATGCCATAAGAGAGGGATTTGGATAATGTGTGTTGGGTGGTACCTCTGTGAGTGTGAGAAAGAGAGAGATAGACACATAGAGAGAGGGAGAAGGTATCGGTCAAGGTGGTGGTCGTCGACGACTCAACGGTGAAACTCAGCGAAAATCGGTTGTGGTCGACGGAAGTTGCCTCCTCTGGATGGCGCGACGGTGAGCAGGTGGCCAACGGGAGCCGCCTACTCTGGATGGCGCGACGACGAGGTGGTGGCCGACGGGAGGCGTATGTAAATCTTCACCGTTTGGGCTAGGTTTTTGGTAAGATGTCTTTAGCTCTTCTAAGCAAACACATGGGCGGTATACACAGGGGCTATATTGTTTTAAGAAAAGGGGAGGGGAAATTTGGGGAGGGAGAGAAATAAATTTGACAAAATTTTACGTTATTTTAACAGCCGTTTGTTGTAACTGTTGTTAATATTTATTTGTGGCACAAATTTTATTATTATTTTAATAGCGATTTGTTGTAACCGTTACTATTTTATCGACGGTCTGTTATAACCTCCGTTAATACTTATTTTTATCATTTGGCATTGTAAATTTTACTCGGATTCACAAAAATTGTTCAAACAAGATAACGTGAGTCCTCTAAACCGAGTAGAAAATTAAATCTCATTTTTCTCGTGAAACATAGACTATAAAAAGATATATTGATGACATGAATTTGTTGATACATATTCTTTTTTTTTCTAGATTTTAACATCCATACTTCATCACAATTCAACATTCAACAACCGAATTCATTTCCTATGATAGAGCTTCACAACTAAATGAAGCCTCTGAATGCGCGTGAGACATAGTGACACTGCAACAATAATTTACATTCATGATTCAGGAGCTTACGAGTCATTGCAGCTTCAATGATCCTAATTGGATGCTACATTGGTTGTTGTGCACACGATAGAGCATTACATTTCCTCCAATTATTGAAATGTTAACTAACATTCTAGACAAAATATTAACATGTTTAGTCAATGGACTATAGATAATAAACCAAAAATGCATATTCTAATAGGGCATTTGTCTCCCCCATTAAGGCTGTTTGGTTCAAAAACTTCAAGCTCATTCCTTGAATGACATTTTAGTTATTTTTTCATTTAGAACGAAAAAGTAGCTTAAAGCTTGGTTTTGTGTGTGTGTAAAATGGCTTTCAATTCTCTCGCATTTATACTAAAATAAAACAAACTAACAAGACCGAATTATGTTGACTGAAAAAAAAAACTAGAATATTATTTTAACTGTCAAGGACTATAAATTTGTGTTGACTGAGATTTGCCCACCAGTACTCGATGAGGTGGCGACCGAACAGGAAACTCGAGCTTATCAGAAGTGGCAGAAGGCTGACCAGATGGCCCGCTATTACATTTTGGTTTCTATGTCAAATGTACTGCAACATCAGCATTAGTTTATACTCAGTGCATATGACATGATTATGTACCTTAAAGAAATATTTGAATATCAAAATTGTGCAGTTAGGCAGGTGGCTATGAAGTCTCTGTTGAACATAAACATGGCCGAGGGCACCCCAGTTAGGGATCATGTTATGAAGATGATCAGTCTTCTGAATGACCTAAAGATCCTAGGAGCTGAGATTGATGAAAAAATCGAGATCGATATCATATTCCAGTTGTTGCCTGATAGTTTTAAGTAGTTCTGCCTGAATTATACAATGAACAAACTCCATTTTTTTTGCAGAACTATTTAAAGAATTTCAAGCAGCTGAGGGTGTTAGGAGGCCAGGTAATGTGTTTGTTGCTGAAAAATGTTCTTTCTCTAAGCCGAAAGGCAAGAAGAAGAAAAATGTTCAAAAATAAGGAGGCACAGGTCCAAAAGCAGCTAATGGGCCTAAAGCTAGTGTGCAAAAGCCAAAAGAAAAATGTTAACACTGTAACCAGGCAGGGCATTGAAAAAAACAGTGTCCAATTTTTCTCAGCAAACAGAACAAATAAGGTAATTTTTATTCACTGGTTACTGAAATATGTTTAGCGGTGTTATCTACCGGTACCTAGTGCGTACATACAAGAGCCACTAATTATGTCTGCAATTATTTGCAGGGGTTTCAAGAAACCAGGCAGCTCAGTAATGTAGAGATTTACCTACACATGGGCAATAATACCAGGGTGGCAGCAGTTGCAGTGGGAGATGTCACTCTTTCTTTTAGTAGAGATAGGATTTTAATTTTAAAAGATTATTTTTATGTACCTTCTATTGGAAGAAATTTAATTTCAATTTCTAATTTGGATAAGAATAAATATTCAGTTTGTTTTAATGACTCTGTAGTTATTAAGAAAAATAAATATTTTATTCATTCTGGTACATTGGTGGATGATCTGTATATTATATCTCCTATCTCTCTCTACACTGCAACTGAATGAATTGAATAACATATTTACTTTACCAAATAAGATAAATAAACATTCTTTAATGAACCAAACGTATCTTTGGCCCTTACTCTTAGGTCATATTAATCTGAAAACGATAAATAGACTGGTTAAAGATGAACCTTTAGGTTCATTGGAAGTGGAGGTACTTCCAGTTTATGAATCCTACTTGGAGGGTAAAATGACCAAGAGACCATTTTCGACTAAAGGCTATAGAGTTAAAGAACCGTTGGAACTGGTTCACTCTGACTTGTGTGGACCTATAACTATTCAGGCTAAAGAAGGCTTTGAGTACTTTGTCACTTTTATTGATGACTACTCAATGTGTGGATACATTTATTTGATGCACCGTAAGTCTGAATACTTTAAAAATTTCAAAGAATTCAAGGCAGAAAGAGAGAAGCATCTAGTTAAATGTATCAAGTCACTACGATCCGACTGTGGTGGCAAATACCTCTTTGGAGAGTTTAGGGATTATTTGTCAGTAGAGGGGATTATATCCCAGTTAACTGTATCGGGCACTCTACAGCAGAATGGTATAGCAGAAAAAAAGAATAGGACTCTTATGAAAATGGTAAAGTCCATGATGACTTATTCGAATTTACTCGATTTGTTTTGGGAATTTGCATTAAAGATAGCAGCTTACATTCTAAACTTGATACCTTCTAAGTCAGTACCTTTTACTTTCACATAATTCTGGATTAGGTCAAGCCTAGTATGAGACATATTCAGATTTGGGGGTGTCCAGCACACGTGCTAAAAGGAAACGCGAATAAGTTAGAACGGAGAACAAAAGTCTATTTTTTTGTTGAGTATCCTAGAGGAACGAATGGTGATTTATTTTATAATCTTAAGGATTAAAAGAACATTGTCAGTACCAATGCCCGATTCTTGAAAAAGGATTATCTAATAGACCACAAGTCCAAGAGTAAAATTGTTCTAGAAGAACTGAGAGAAAATATCAGTATAGCAGAAGAGGAACCACGAGTCATCGATATCCCATTGCCTCGTCATAGTGGGAGAATTATAGAGACACGTGCCAATTTTGAACCAAATCAGAGTGCTACCACAAACATGTCAGTTTTACAAACAGGAGTGCGTGTAGATGATGGTACACTAGGTTCAGAATCAGCACAACGTATCACTGCTAGTACATAGACGCAAGTAGTGCCTCGTCGTAGTGAGAGGGTTGTTCGTCCACCCGGTCGGTATATGTTCTTAGGAGAGTCTTTTGACGAAATTCTGGTAGAACTAGATATCGAACCTTATAAGTACAATGAAGCACTCCAAGCAAATATGCAGATATTTGGCAAAAGCCTATGAATTCAGAGATGGAATCTATGTATTCTAATCAGGTCTGGGAACTTGTAGCACCACCCGAAGGAAGAAAACCCATCGGATGCAAGTGGATCATCAAGAGGAAGAGAGGAGCAGACGAGAAGGTGGAAATCTTCAAAGCTAGACTTGTTGTAAAAGGGTTCATTCAGAAAGAATGGATCGATTATGAGAAAACTTATTCGCCGGTAGCCATGCTTAAGTCTATCCAGATTCTCTTATCCATTGCGGCTCATTTCGATTACAAAATTTGGCAAATGAACGTCAAGACAAATTTCCTTAACAGAAGTCTTGACGAATGCATCTATATGGTCCAACCAAACGATTTCATAGCAAAGGACCATGAGCACATGTTGTGTAAGCTTAAGAGATATATTTATGGACTTAAACAGGCATCTAGATATTGGAATACTCGATTTGATCAAGACATTAAGTCTTATGGTTTTGATCAAAATCATGACGAGTCCTGTGTGTAAAAGATGCGTGATGGAAGTGCGGTGGTCTTTTTAGTACTTTATGTGGATGACATCTTACTCATCGAAAATAATGTGGGGGTATTATCATCGGTTAAAATATGGTTATCTGGACAGTTCGATATGAAAGACTTGGGAGAAGCCAGTAACATTATTGAGATCATGCTTATGCGAGATCAAAAATAGATGATGTTGGGCTTATCACAAGTTAGTTATATCGACATTATTTTTACTCGTTTTAGCATGTAAAATTCTAATAAAGGGTTTCTCCCTTTTAAGCATAGAATCATTCTATCCAATGATCAATGTCCTAAGACACCCGATGAGATAAAGAAAATAAAGGCGGATCCTTATGCTTCGGCAGTGGAAAGCCTCATGTATACTATGTTGTGCACTAGACCCGATATCTGTTTTGTCGTTAGCATGGTTAGCATATTACAGTCTAATCTAGGGCAGGAGCATTGGACAGCGATAAAACATATAATCAAGTACCTAAAAAGGACTAGGAATTATATGTTAGTTTACTAGGCATGTGAGACCCTGTACTGTTTTATTTTTTATATATATGCATGTTCAGTGTTTTTGTACACGTTCTGGGATTTTCACTTTAATATGCATTTAAGAGTTCTGATATATGTTTTGGTTAATATAAGCATGTGGGGTTGGTCCCGGGGGTTGTAGGGAATTGCTGTACGAATTTTTTAAAAAAAAGATATTTTCGAGATATTTTGCCTATAAATATCTTCCTTTAAATATTTTGTTCAAAATATCTTCCACTTTCTCTCTCTAACTTTGAGACTCACCAAATGCTCTGCCTTCTCTCTAACTTCTCGGGGGTTCGGGGCTTGGTTTTTGATGGACCAACAGTTGATCCTTGTTATAGGCATCGTGCTCTACACATCTATCCGGACGGAATTTAATTTTGACGAAACTCGAATTTGAACGTAAATCGAGGCATCGAGTTTTGACCTAACAAGGTATGATATCATATTCTACTGCTATATAAGGGTGTTATATGTAATCTTATGCATTTCTACCGTTTAAAAATACATGAAAAGGTGATTTATGTTTTAGATATGGTTTTATTAAAACCGTTTTTTAAAGCATTTTCGATGGACGAAAGTGTGTTTTGAGGGTTTTCTTTCGAGGTTCTGGTGTGAGGCTTGGGTCTGCTGATGTATGAGAATGTTTGATGGGTGTTTGGAGGCTTGATTTGAGATTTGGGACCAAAATTCGTAGCTCAACACAAATCTGGGGAAGTTCAGTCGACTGGACCTTGGAGGTCAGTCGACTGAATCATCTTTTAGGGAGTTCAGTCGACTGGACCTGAGAGGTCAGTCGACTGAAATTGTTTCTGTTTTAGTCCTCTTTTTCCAGTGAGTTTTTCAGTCGACTGGGGGCTTGGGCCAGTCGACTGGGGTCCTGTGTGGGCTATTAGTGATGTTTTGGTGTTTCAGTGGTTGGGTGCTGGCTTTTCTCAAGTGGTTTGATTGACGAAGAAGGAGTTTTTATGAAAACTTCCGGGAAAAACGTGTTTATTGGAGGTTTGGAGCTAACCCTTGAGGTTGAGGCTCAATTTCTAAAATGTTTTGATGAAATATGTGTTTACATATTTGATTTGATCTCCATGGTTCATGGATTGGATCTTTGTTTATGCATGCGTCGTATAACTGCTTTTTTGGAAAATAATTTGAAATATTTTGTTTGATCTCCATGTTGATGGATGGATCTATGTATACATGTATAATGTATATTTGTGAAAGGTTTTACAAAAAGTTTTTGTAGCTGAGCTACAATTCAATTTTTAGAAGATTATCTAGATATACCGGAATGATGGGTATTTGGCACAAGTTGCCCTCAGTGAAAGTCCAAAAATGTGCGCAGTGTAGGTACCTTTGTTATCCTTCGGGGTAGTTCCCGTAAAGAAGGTCGGTTTGGGTACTTTTATCCCTCGGGTTGTCGCCCGTAAAGTCATCATTTACGTCGTGGTGCTCCGTATAGAACTTGTCATTACCTAGCGAGTCTTGAATGGCTGGGGTCTAAGGTAATGGACAAGAGTCTATAGTTGTTACCTCTATCCCCTTGTGATGTAGTCAGTACATAAGATCATATTCTTTTCTTTTTTCACGATAGTACATTCCGTAAGGGAACAATATTTTGATTATTGTTTTTTCTTAACTGTGGTGGTTTATTTGCATTATTTGCAACATATGGTTTTAATGATTGAAAATATGGATTTTATGAAATAAAACCGTTTTGCGACTTGTGGTGGTCTGGTGGAAAACCTTTTTGGGTTTTGTGGTTGAGTTTGGCTCCCACTCTATATGATTGCATATTTCCTGCTTTACAGTTTATTATCTGTTTCTATTGGGTTTCGGCTCACGGGTGAAAATTTTCTATAAAACCAATTTCAGGTGATGATGTGGATGAGGAGTAGCTTTGGTGGCGCCCGCGGTGGCAGAAGACTTTTATAGTTTTTTTTAGTATGCCTTTTCCTGAAGGCAGGTTTTGTACGCCATAAGGCGATATACTGTATGCATGTTGAAAATGTATGTCCTTTATATATGAGAGATATTTTGTTGGGTATTTCATTGGTTTCAACAGACAGATTTAAATGTACAAAAACCTATATTTTCATAAAATTGGTGTTTGGTGAATTTTCACGTGACCCCAAATTTTGGGGCGTGACAAGACAGATAGTCTAGTACCTTTAGGGTACATAGACTCAGATTTCCAGTTAGATAAGAATTCCCAGAATTCTACCTCGAAATGTGTGCTTACCTTGGGAGGTGGAGTTATAAGTTGGAGGAGTATCAAGTAGTCTTGCATTGCTGATTCCACCATGGAGGCCGAGTATAAGACAGCTTCTAAAGTAGCCAAGAAGAACGTTTGGCTCAAGAACTTCCTGCTAGATCTAGATGTGGTACCTTTAGTACAGTCGGCTATTACACTTTACTGTGACAATAGCAGATCAATTGCCAACTCAAAGAAACCAAGAGCCCATAAGAAAGAAAAGCACATCGAGTGTAAATATCACATAATATGAGAAATTGTACAGATGGGTGATGTTGTTGTGACCAAGAATGCATCGGTGGATAACCTTGCACATTCTTTTAAAAAGAAATTACCAGCAAAGACTTTTGATAGTCACGTAGATGGTATGAGAGTCAGATGTATGACAGCATGATTTTGAGTATAAGTGAGAGATTGTCAGGGTTGTATACTAAAAATCATATCTTTTATTATTTTTAGTAATTAATTTTATTTATTAATAAAATTATTTTTTCATTTTATTAGAATCTTAATGAGCAATGTATGCAGTTCTATTATTTATTTAATATTATGCATGGATATTTTTTGTTCTGTACAGTATTTAATCTGGTGTGTAGAGTTCAGCTTATACACGGAAAACTAGATTATCAGTTCTTGCAGAATATAAGTTTTCGATTTACGGCTTAGATGGAATTGGACACACCATCGGTATGGCTGTAACACAGAGTTTTATTAAACCTGTCTTTGTTACGGGGAACAGATAATAGTATTGCCTATTATTTCGACTCGCTGTGCTAGTACACTTCGTGTGTATTGAACATGACCACATTAGAGTAATTAATTTTATACTTGGTACATAAATTAATTAATACCACATGGTTATTATTAGTGCTTATACTCTTAATCCTGAAACAATTAATTATTTACGTATATTTAATATTCGTTATTTTGATTCATTAAAGAGTGCGATCTTTTACAGGTTTATAATCTTGGTAAGTTGGATGACGATATTAATTATATAGTGAATATTAATTATTGACGAAATTCACGTCCCGAAAGATCGAGATTGGTGATGCCCTCTTAAGGAAGCTTATAAGTTTTGACCGAGCTAAACCATGCAGGTAGATTTAATTATCTGGCAGTCAAATAACTTAAGCGGAAGGTCTTAAGAAATTTATTTAAAAAGTCAATTAAATATAATTGTCAGTAATTTAATTTAATCGGTAGGTATTGAAAATCTTAATGTTGGGAGAATAAATAAGTATTTAATAACAGGAGCTCGAATATTCGATTTTGAGAATATGGCTGTGAGTGCAATTATAATTTTTCAGTTGAATGAATTATAATTAATGTTTTCATGAAATTGCATTTGGGTTGAGGTGGATTTTCATAATTACATTAGGATCCCAAGTCATATTTACTCCACAGGTCCTGCTGTAGCCTTATATATATGTAGTTACGTAAATCTTAGCCCATAATTGATCTCTACAGTTAGGATTTCTACGAATCCTATAGTTGGCTAGTCAGGGTTTTGAAGAATACTACGATCGTGTTTCTTGCATTCGGGAATACAGTAAAAGGTTTAAATTTGGAGTTTCAACTTGAAGTCTATAATAGCAAAAGCTTCTAGACTAAAAGTTGTTACAGCAACCGAAATCAATTCTATAATATTTCATAAAGTATAATTCTAATCTAATTTTGGAAACATATACCGGGTTTATTTTGATCGTTTGACATCAAAAAAATTTAATTTGGAGTCGGTTTTAGCGTTTGCCTGTCCAATTTTTTTTTTTTTTTTTGGACTTAAATCCTGTTCTTAATCAATGGATCTTGATAGTTTGCCTTCAATAGTACCATCAAAGGCGGGCAACAAAACTTCTAACCTATTTTCTTTATTTAACTATTAGATAAAGCAAACAGATCAATAATTTCCCTCACAATTTTCCAAATTCTACGGGGCTTATGGCAACAAATGGGTTTGTACCGAACTTGAGATGTGTTAAACTTGAACATGCTGAAATAAATCCTTTTTCCAGCACAACTAAAAGTCAGGACGTAGCATCTCCAGTTATGCCAAACCTTACTAAGACGTCCAAAAAATAATGAACTGGGATGATAGCAAGCTTGCAAGTGTAGACAAAAGAACATCATCTCTCATCAACTTTCAAGAGTCTGCAAGTATGGAAGATGAAGAATTTGAGAAGAGAAAATAACTGTATATTCTCTGTCTATTGAAACTGTACACTATATGGCCTATTTATAGG
>JAOTRH010443672.1:0-32192 GCA_034768845.1 Heliamphora exappendiculata
GGGGAAGGGAATTACAAAATGCTAGATGTACAACTATTGGATACAGATTCCGATACACCCGAGTGTTTCCGAAGCTGTGCTCGAACATATACATGTAGCAAAACTCGATAAATTAATAAGCACATTCTGTGCCAAGTCATTCAACATTAATGTCCAAAACCCTAGAGTTGCTACTAGCTTTTGGTACAGTTATATACAAAACCCCATCTTTAACCCCAGCCTTGATCTTCTCAAACTGGACATTCTCAGGCAAGGCAATTCTGCTGCTGTACCTACCATAGCTCTTATCAGACCACTCCCCCTCATCTTCTTCCCCACTTTCTTGCCCATTTTTCTTCTTGGCCACCTTCTCAGCCTTCACAACCAGCATCTTCTCCTCTACCCAGACCTTCACGTCATCCTTGGTCATACCAGGCATGTCAAACCTCATCCTGTACTCTCCCTCCCCTTCTTTTATCTCCCATGGCGTACGTCCCCTGCTGTACCCACCGCTCTCGCTGGGAAAAGGTGATGGAAACCCGCTGCCTCCGTACGCAAAAGGGTCCTCCACCATCCTCTCCATTGTCTCCATCATTTGCTGCAGTGTCTTTGCTGTTGGAAACCTATCCCACAACCCTACATATACATATTGTTATAATCAAATGGAATTAAACGAGAATAAAATAAGATAATCACACAATAACACAAAATTTAAGTACTTTGGCTAAAAATCTAAAGCCTGCATTCATGGGCTGATGCAGAGAATGTACTATGGATGACAAAAAAAGGATAAAAAATTGTAAAAACAACGTCACATAAATCATTCCATACTCATTTCATAGTTACAAAAGGAAAATACAATGAGCCGGAAAAAAACATATAATGAACCAATTGTAACAATAACTCTGAAACACACGCAACCTTAAATTTCGAAATTTCGAAATGCTCAATATCTATACTGTTATCTTATAAAGAAAAAACATCCATTTGGTGGCTTTCATTTTGAAGTCCTGTAAATTTTTCAAAATTTCTAAATTACTCTTTTCTTTTTCACTCATTTTCTCTCTAAAAAAAATCACCGATAATCGCCTATTTTCTTTTTCTTTCTACAAAATATCTATCTCACTTTCTATTAATTATTTAATTTTAAAATTATAACTATTTTATATTTACACATGCATATGTTAATCGCTAAAAATATATAAAAACTCTAATATGCCAAATCGAGTAGAATTTATAGGTCCGAACCCATGAAAATGGTCCAAAAACACCAACTTTTTGCCCATTAAACAATTTACATACAGTAAAGAAAAACCGAATTAAATATAAGTGGTCAACTCACAACAAACAAGTACACATAAGTAATTAAGGAAAAAAAATAGAACCCATGACCAAAAATTAAGAAACAAATCTTTCTAGGGAGTTGTTTCAAGGTGAGAAGTAAAATTAACAAACATGTACATATACGTACAGATTTTTTTATAAAAAAATCAGAACCCATGAACAAAAATTAAGAAAGAAATCATTCTAGTGAGTTGTTTCAAGGTGAGAAGTAAAATTCCCACTACCTATTGGCGTAACTTGGGCGACTCTCTTCTTGGGTGGTTGGGGTTGATTCTTGCTTGGTCTCTGCAAGTGGTCGAGACTGTCTCTACCATCTCCTGCCACGGCCCTAATGCTTTTGTTGCGAGTCCCATGGCTCGTACTCCCAGTTGGGTTCAACAAGGTGGGGAATTTGGAACAGAGGAGTTTGGAACTAGGATTTCTACTCTTTTGGGAGGAAAAGGGGTGAGAGATTGTGAAGTTTGTAAGAGGGAGCGACATTTTTTTATGAAAGTTATTTGGTTGTTAATGGAAGAAGAAGATGAAACTAGGTGAAGAATCGATGGAGGAAGAGTGAGGATTGAGCGGTATTTAAACAGAGGAATGGACATTTCTGGAATGGAGAGAGGGGTTTTGGGATTCTTCTTCGGCTTCTGGACTTCTCCGGAAGTTCTGTGGGATGATACGTTCGGCCGCTTCGAGACCAGATGGCAAACGTCGTCGTTTGCCTCTCTCTCTTTTTTTCTTCCCTCGAATAGTATAACCGGTGTTTGAAAAAATTACTACAAGTTGCTTTTAATTTTTTTAAAATTAATTTTATTTATTAATTATAATTTTTCTAAATATTTAACTTCTGTTATAATTATAATAATTTTTTATTTTAATTATAAATTATAAATTTTATTAAATATTTATAATTTTTATTATAAATTATAATTTATAAATTATTAATTTTAATAATACTAAACGTTGAGTTTCAACTTTAATTTTTACTATGATTTAAATATTATTGTCATGTCAAAATTTGTTAGAAGCAAACAAAATTTCTACATGCTAGAGAGTTTGAGCATCCTCAATGATTGTACTAATAAAAAAATTATATATATAAATGTATTAAAATATAAATGTGATAGTTAATAAAGTAAACATGACATTTAATAAAAGAAAAATGTTAACCGGAGTTTATTGAATTGTGATTAACTAATATATAATGTATAAATATTTGTACAAAATATATTAATATATATAAAAGTGATAAATTTCACACTAAAAAGTGTATTGATATTAAAATTTTTTTTACTCTATTAAACTATTATTCAAAGTCCATTGAATTTTTTTTAACAAACACCCTTAATAAAAATTGAGTAATAGAATGGTGTGATTTTTGAATTGCGTCTCAAACAAAGTATTGTAAGAAATGAGGGTATAAATAATATATTTAAATATAAATTAAAATAATATAACAAAAATAAAAATTTAAGAACAAAAAAAGCTTATCAACAGAGACATAGGAAATGTTATTGGTCTTAAAAGAGTAAATTTTTATCTATTAAAAAACGTGAGTCGATGTGATAAATTATTAGCATCTTAACATTCAAAATTCAATTGTTATTTTTTCATAAACATGCAATTGCAAATGTAGAAGTGTCAAAAACATTTAGTTCTATTAACCGTCCTAATATCAAACCAAAAAAGGTAGAAAAATTGTATGCTATTATGAACAAAATATCAATAATATGTGAACTTTAAAAGAGCCTTTTTATCACAACCCATGAAAAAAAAAAAACATGTGTAATAGAAATATATACCTTTAGCCTCGAGAGTCGAATTACTTTTTCCCACTTACCCTGGTTGATGACTCTGTATTTTTTATTTTTTTAGTTAAAAATGCTAAAAAATTAAAATTACTTGTTTAATAAAAAAATAAATAAAAATAATAATTAAAAAGCTAAATCTAAATATAAATTTTCAAAATATTCTATTTTGACTCTAATTACTTTTAAAATATAATAATACTAATTATTCATAAGTTATTTACTACTATTACTAACCATATATAATTGTTAATATAAAATATATAGAAATATAAAATTGTTTACTTTGTAAAAAAAATAGTTTTTTATCCAAACAATCAATTTCAAAAAAATTAACTTAAAAACTAAATTATCAAATAACCTATTTTAAATTTAATTTAACTTTTTAGTTAAAAATATAAAAAAACAAAACAAAACAAAAATTTTAATCTAATTGCCAGGGCTAATAGTAACAGTTTATACGCAACAAAAGCTTTTTCCATTGAATAGCAATAACTCATACAATTCGTGGACAATGAAAATTTCCATTATTACAATTATTTTTAAAAAATTTAATAAATATTTTAAGTATACACATATATAACTTAAATTTAAAATTCGTGGACAATGAAAATTTTAATTATGACAATGAAACAACACCATATATATATAACTTAAATTTCAAATTCGCCGACAATGAAATTTTTTATTATGACAATAAAACAACACCTTTTTGGTCAATACATACGTAGGGGTAATCAAGTCAAGTCCGATCATCTCTCCTGAGACAATTACATCCACTTGGTTAGTTAGACCACACGATCATTATACGTCGGTTTAGCTGACCAGGAAGAATCCCGCAATATCAGCATGTCTCAAGTATTTCGGAGGACACGATGTACAGGGTCAGTGTGACTTAGGTATTTCAAAAGAAGTAACATGCACTACCCGACCAGCTCTTATCCTGATCAACTTCTGGGTGGTGTCTAGCACAAGCAAGTAGACTCCTAAGACGATTTGGATGGTATGGATTCAACAGTTTGTACGTGACCTATATTGCCACGTAGAACGAGAATCAAATTAAAAAATAAAGCACGTGAGATTCAAGTATCAATATCGCCACTCCCATTATCTCTCTAAATATCATTATCATCGTCCCCATTTTCTCTCTTGCACTTACTTGGCCATTTCTACTGTCAAAAAGAAGATGTCACAAGTAAGATTAGGGTTCTCGAAGGCAGTCCACATTTTCTCTCTTGCACTTACTTGGCCACTTCTACTGTTAAAAAGAAGATGTCACAAGTAAGATTAGGGTTCTCGAAGGCGGTCCACGCATCAAGATTGAATGAAAAATTACATAAACATTTATAACAAGCAATATTAGGATTCTCAAGGGCAGTCCATGCATCAAGATTAAATGTAAAATTACATAAACATTTATAACAACTTCTTTTGATTTTAAACTTTTTGGCTTATTGTCTTAATTTTTTTTGGTTTAAAGTAATTTCATACTAAAACCTTTTGGCTTTAATCAATTGGGTATTAATCAACTTAATTTTTTTATGTAAATAATAAACATATATAACAAATATTACAAAATAAACTATTTTAATCATAAAAATATATCCAAAAATCTAAATTTACGAAGAAGCACACCAAGACCTAATTCATTTTAATCTCGAGTTACTCTTTAAGAATGTCGGTGATCGGATGGTCTTAGGCCAACGGGCTTTTAATGCAGCCAACGGGCTTCTAATGCAGATTTGATTCCCGATTTATATGAGGTTTTATAACTCGTTCAGTTCCTTACTCAATGTTCAAATCACTAGACATATAAATCATCTTTAATGGCTTGTTTGGTCAAGTGATTATTTTTATAAAATAATTATTATATTTGAATTATTAGTATTTGGAGTATTATAGATGGCATTATTAATATAATATTTTTTTTACTAAAAAAAATTTAATTGAGAGCCTGATAATTTAAAAATAAATAATATGTTATTTAATTTGACATGATTTTAATTTAATTATTATGAAATTGCAAATAAGTGGCATGCTAATAGTCTGAGGATTATTTAACCCACTTGGGTGGTGGGATAGTACCACTCTTTAATTGAGAGCTTATGGCAATTAAAAGTAACTATGTGATACTCCAATTTCCCTACCAAATTGGTAAATCAAACAACGACCTATGCGAGATTATTCTCATATTGTCAAATTCCACCCTCCTCAACTATCAAACAAAACAAAGCTAAGAGTATTATAAAGGATATGAATTTCATGTTGTCCGATTAAGCTTTCTCAATTTACCTTATGAGGTGAGCTCTATCTTTAACTCACTTAAAAAAATATTTTTTTAATGTGAAATACAAAACCATGGCTTCCACCATGGTAAAAGCGAATAATATTTTATTGTGGGACTTGGCAGGTGGGATTTAATTTGTAATCTCTCAACGTTATTGAAAGTACAATCATACACATATTAAAGAAAAAATTTCATACAAAAATTTAAATTGTTCAGTACAACCTGTTTAATTCACGAATACAAAAAACAATCTACTATAATTGTAGATATTACAATCTTGAGACCATAAACATACTAAAATCAAACACCCAAAACTCGCGTCTTGAAACAAATCTTATTTTTCTGTTATAAGGTTATCCTAGTATTTTTCTTGTCTTTTGCGACATCTCTACTCCTTTAATTTACTTCACATAACTGCTAAAATTATAAAATCTCTATTTATATGCAAATCCCAAATTATTATCAGTTATAAAACTTTATATCACACTGGGTTTTCAGTGATCTTATATATAACTCCATCCTAACCCAATAAATATAGATTAAAATCACAATTATAAGAACTCGTAAAATACAACACATACCTAATACCATAGGTGACTGGTCTCCTTTTATTTAACGCGGTTTGTAAAAATCATGACTCTCTTACCTACACATTAGGGGTAATGAAAAGAATATAAATCTTACATTGTTAGTTAGAATGTATCAACTTACCTTATAAAGTAAATTTCACCATTAATTCATTAAAAAATGTTTCTTTTGAAATAAAAGATAAAATCATGTTCACCCTCGCAACGCAAAGTAAACAATAAACAATATATTAGTGCGAATTGGGAAGAAAAATGGTCAGCTGAAGTGTCTGTGTCAAGAACATTAAGGGGCCTCATTCATGCATTTATTGAGTCATTACTTGAATTTCAGAGGGGCAGTTGGATGTTACTTGGTTTGTTCTGTTCGTGTGCGTCCCAAAAAACAGACTTGAGAAGTCAGCACCCAAGTCTTTGTCAAATTGACTATTAATTCTTGTAGTAGATAGTACGAAAACATTGCTGGAACAAACCCTTATTTTAGGACACGGGAGTTTGCGGTGCTTAAAAAGGCAGTACATTCGTGCTGTATTTTATTTGGTGTATTTTTTAAATAAATTTTTATGATTTAATTTATTTATTACGTAAAATTCATCGAGTTTGTTATTCATGTGAAAATTTAAATTCATTCGATACCTGTAATTAAGTAATTCAATAAGGTCTCCTAACGTTGTTTTATAAATAAATAAATAAAAATTATAATTTAAAAAATATTGTTAAACAAATGTTACTCAATCACTTAGTTACGGGTATTAGATAAATCTGAAACTTTTTACTTTAAACAAACTCGACGAGTTATACGTAATAAACGGATTAGATCATAAAATTTTATTCGAAAAACATGCCAAACAAGACGCAGCACAAACATACTGTCCTTTTAAACGCAACACGCTCCCCCGCTTGCTTATTTTATGCCAAATTATTAAATAAACTTAGAGTATCATATATGTAACATCATATAATATTTTTAACAAATAAATAATTATAATTTACATAATGAGTTATTTTTTATTTTTTAATTACTAAACAAACATGAATTGTTATACATTTATCTTAAAATTTATAATCGCTATATTAAGTGAGAATACTACGTTAACTTCGTATGCTATTTTAAGGATACAAGTTGAAGCATGTCAGATGATGTCAGAGATTCTGCAAAATATACAATGATTGTAACATTATTGTTTTTATTTTATTTTATTTTGGAGCCCAATTTCATTTGGCCTTAGGGAAGGTTATTAGATTTTAGTGACTAGATCCGAGTCTTTTGGATTTTTTTTTAAAATGAATTACTTTTTAATAAAAATTATTTAAAATGAAAAATAAATTATACAAACAAAAAAATTTATCTTTAGACAGGCCGAGACAAAAAGGACGCAAAAAAACGAAAATAGAAATGAACAATACATTTAGAGCATCACAAGAAAAATGAGATGTATACTTTCATTTTAAGTATATTATGCTTTCTTTTCAAAGGGGAAAGAAAAATAATAATTAACCCTCCATTCATTTGGACGAAAAGTATTTTGTGAAAAATAAATTTTACATTTTCTAGTGTTTGAAATGATAAAAATTAAAAATTAACAAATTATTTTTCACCATTACAATCCTATTACTAGTGCCACTACTACTTACGACGCCACCACCGTTCTAGCCACCGTTGCTACTACCATCACCACACTTCCTACTACTATTGTCACCTCCTACCACCATTGTCACTAGCTATCACTACCACCATTGTCACTAGCTATCACTGCCATCTCACCATTATCACCACCACAACAGTCTTTACCGTCATTGTTGTCACTATCACCACCACTATAATAACTGCCTCCATCATCACAACCATGCACCACCAATGCAATCACCCCGCCACATTCAATATTATCATCGGTGCTGTTGCCACCTTACCACTACTATCACCACTGCTACTAATACTACTACTGCAACAACTATAAACATTATGACATTATATTCAATGTCCAAACCAAACATCAAATTTATATGTTTTTTATCAAAAACAAATGTAATGAAGTATGAATAATATTTCTCCAAAATAATTATGCTTTCCCGTTGGCAGAATCGTAGCTCAATATTGACAGAAAGTTATAGCCGAGCACGTGGATTAAATGTTATCATACCTCTTTAACAATATATATATATATATATATATATATATATTCTGTGAGCTTGGTCACCATGTGCTAACGTCACACGCCTAAAATTAATTGTAATATGTGTTAACTGATGTATATCATTGTAAAAATCAATAATGAGGGTTTTTGTAGAATTTCTCTTTCTCTCTCTTATATATATATTTTTTAACAGGAAGAATCTTCGTTATTCTAATCGAAGGATAAAAAGTTGAGGTAATGCCATGAAGTTACAAAGGATACGGTTAAACACAATCTCCACGATGAGAAATTAAGGTGATACGATTAAGCTACAAAGGCCTTGGCGTTTGTAAATTCTCTTGGACCAATTCTTTTTTTCAAAAAATTACTAAAAACAGAAATAAGATGTGTTTTGATTGAAAATACCTTTTTTTTTTCTTCCTTTTTTGTAGTTTTAGAAAAATTTACACTATTTAATTACTCTGTGATGAAACTACTATAAAACATAAAAACATAGACTAAATATGAGTAGTTTGTGACTAACCATTGAAAAGAACAAAAGCTTGAACTACTTATATGCACCAAGAGCCCAATGAACTTGTTGGGGCTATATCGACGAAAAAGAGCACACTGTGCACTGGATCTACTGTGAATGTTTTTGCAAAAAAGGGGTAGATCATGTGGTCGATGCGTTAGAAGTGCCTATTGATAGAAGATCTCTGAGCAATCACGAGCAAAAACAAGAAATGATATAGGCTCTGTTTGGACTAAATGCCACAATTTTGCTTATTTTTGTCTTTTCTAATTTTTTTTTAACTTTTGACTAAATTTTTTTATTTTTTCAAATCGTCTCGATGAAATAAACTCAAAAAGTAAAAACAACCTTATCCCATTGAGAGTCTTTCGCATAAATTTCCGTAAATTGGAAAATTAATCATTTGTCTTTAGGGATCCAAAACCTCTAGTTGGTTTTTGAAATTCGACATCATAAAGTGTTTAGGTTTAACTACTGCATGCTCATCAAAACAAATATTTCAAGAAATATCAACTAAATGAAAAAGAAATTTTTGACTTTTTGTTTTAGTTTTTTTTTATATAAAAAAAATTCAATCACACGTGATAAAACAATTCTAAAAGTATGGCATTTCAAATAAAGTTTTAAAAAAATTACTATAGACACAAAAAAAGGTCTTACAAAAACCTTAAGTGGCTTTTTCGTCTTATTTATTTTTTATTGTTTTTTGATCAAGATTCTTCTACCATTTTTTTTATTACACGTGACGTGATAAATTTTAAAAAGTATCATCATTTAAACTAACGAGAAAAAGATCGTATACAAAAAAACTATCCCAATCTAAAATTTTGCACAACCTTTTTCTCAGTACTTGGATAAAAGAATAATACACTGTAGTAGTATGTGCCACTTTCATTTTTAGTTTGCATGAAAACTGATATAATTTTTTTATTACCAATTTTAGCATTTGTTCTTGCTTTTGTCCACTTTAACCCATTTGAATGCCACAAGTTACCTTTAAGTAGGGTAAGGTGGTTCGCAAATTAGGAAGATACGGATCCATGGGCTTACCCAAAGGGCTCTTGTTTTTATATTTTTACATGACTCAGGCCCAGGCCCAGGCCTAGGCCCACATCCAAAGCCTGTTCTAGCTCTAGCGCACAAGTACCAACAGTTCAAAGAACTACACACAAATAGAATTCAGACATATAGGTAATGTTTGGTATTGCATATAAGCACTAACTTTAAATTATTATTATTATTATTATTATTAGTTTTTTTTTTGGTACTGACTGTGTTCAAACGTTTGTTACTGCTTTTGCTTTTGTCCTATGTTGTTAAAAACAACTTAGAGCAACTCTAACCCATTTTCTAAATTCCCATTTTAGAGCTGCTAACATATTCTCTAAAGCCATCTCCAAATTTAGAGAATAATGATTTTGTTCTCTATATTTAGTGTCTGTTTAAAATGTCTAAAAAGTTTAATTTTTAAAAAATTTAATTTTTTTTAAAAAAAATGAAGAATAAAAAAAATTAGATTATTGGGAATAATTTTTTATAGTAGTTTTTTTACTATTTATTGAAATATTTAAAATGCCCAAATTTTTAGTTTTAAAATTATAGTGTTTGGGATATTATCATGACTTTTTTTTTTGTGAGTAAGGTAGACTTTTAAGTAAAGATATTATAGTAATTTTGTTTGAAAAAAAGTTATAGTGTTTGAAATATGTGTTGATTTTTTTCTTAAATTAAGAGATGAAAAAAAGTTAGTAGTTTTTTTTGAAACCAAATAGGAAAGCTTAAAATTTGGCTTTGTTGTAAAAAAATTGGCTTAAAAGCTATCCCAAACTAGCCCTTAAAGAAAAATAAAATTAAGGAGAATGATCTCGATTTTAATATTCACGTTTTAAAATTTTAATTTTATCCTCATGGGTTTTTATTTCATTTTAAAATCCTAATCAAATCCTTTATACTTTTTATTGTGTTTTAATAATATATACCTTTTAATATATACAATTAATATCATTAAAATAGACTAATATTACATATATTTAATAAAATTTATTTTTTATTTCTATTTTTAAGTTAGACAAGGCTAAAATTCTATTAGATCTAGAAGACAAAAAAGAATTTCAATATGATTATGTATTTCAAAATCCTATTTGCTATTTTCCTGAACATACTGAATTATGAGCATATTTAGTTGTAAAATTATTTTTATAGAATAATTAGTGTATTTGAATTCACACATCACACCCACAATCTGGTACTCCTCCATTCATCAAATGGATGATGTCATCAATATCTAAACAAAAATGCCAAATTACTCCTCTTAGTAATTTTTTTGAAACCAATTAATTCTATATCTAAACTTTTTCTTTGCTAAAACAAACTTAACCCAATCACCAAATACCTTTCTTTTTTCTTCTTCTTCTTCTCCTTCTTCTTCTTTTTTCTCTCTCTCTCTCTCTCTCTCTCCATTTTCACTATCCACATGCTATTCAGTTAATCATAACTTCTAGTCCCTCCAGATGAATATTAAAATTTGACATTTTTTTGAATCGGGCTTTGCTCACTGAGTAATTCTTAATACTAATGTTTATTATCACAGTCTGGCATTCTAGCTGAGTGATGACTATGTTCTAAATTGCGGTATCAAAAAATGTATCGGTATCGATGATGCAATTATATATATCAGTCGATATCAAATAGTAGTAGCTAATACATTGATGCATATCGGTATGGAGTGTTCAAATTTAAAACCCCACTAATGGCAGGTAGATCTTGAGTTCTCCTCTTTATTTATTAAAATTAGAGAAAGCTTAGTTCTCATATCAATTCACGTAGCTTGAGAATGATCATGTGTATTATCTTTTAATGTCCGAGGTTTTATCCGAGCTTTCTCCTTTGCTGTCGCAGACCTCTAGTTGCCGATTTGCCGTCATTCGACCAAAGAATCAAAAGTAAGAGGATCTCATAGTAAAAGTTGATTATTAAAAAGTAACAGTTAAAAATTAATATAATAATTTTTTAAAAGCATTAGTTTTCTAATCACTTTTTAAGTTTTATAAAAATAAAAAATATATAAAATGCATTTAGTCTACTTCAAATTTCTTTAAGCTGCTAAGCCTATTCTTTTAAAAAAATTTAACAGTTAAGATCCTATAATTTTATGTTACACAGTTTTATACACAAAATCACATTTATTACTCGCTCACTTGTTAATTACTTAATACAAACTCCTCGTCGCCACTTTCAACTCCAACCACCGTCAGCGACTTTTTTCGGCCATCATTGGTGACCATCTTTTGGCAACTTCCCGTTATCATTTATTCGATGAATCTCCAATGATGGTTTTCAATGATTTTCTAGCGACTTCTGGTGATCATCTAACAACTTTTTTAGAAACTTTTTCAATTATCCACAAAAAAGATAAATTTCACAATTCGCTGTATTCAAGTGATAAAATTTATTTTTCTTCACTGCAACATTAGCGACACTAAATATAAAATTTATTGTTCGTTAAATTTGAATAGTAAAATTTATTTATGTTCGCTCTAATAATAGCTATATTAAAGATAAGTTTCATTATTTGTTATGTTTGAATAGTAAAATTTATCTCCGTTTATAAAATTATACTATATCTATTGTCATCACTCTATTCGTTACCATGACAATACAAAATAGTAAATGTTTACATTTTTTGGTATTCAAACAATTAAAAATATTTATTATTTATAATTTAAAAGTTGCCGGAGTTAGCCACCAAAAGTCATTGGAGTTGGCCGTCGAAATGAAGTCGCCAAAATTGATTGTTGAAAATTGTCGGAGTTAATCACCGAAAATTTGCCGTCAGATGTGGGATGATTATTTAGAATAATGGGGTAGTTTGGCAAAATTTCGACAATCACTTTTTAGCTTCTTACAATTAATTTTAGCTATATGTTATAAATTTTTTCAAACACTAATAACTTTTATTACAACGTTTAATTACTTTTTCTTTTATTTCAACTACAAGGTACAATTTTTACGAAACACTCACAATTTCTACTACAATTTATAATCTATAAGCTACTAACAATTGTTAGTTTGATGTCTCGAATTTTGGTATCAATACTCGTTAAGACGTCCGAACAACATTGGTGGACTAAAAAGTGGGTTAACATAGGCGCAGGATCTCTGCAGAAAGTAAAGAAATCGAGACTTATTTTAACGGATCGATCGGTCTAGGCGCAGCAGCAATTTTTTACGCGGTCGCTATAGTTAAGTTTTGATCTAATGGGCGTAATATAAGGGTTTTATATTTCATAGAATCCTAAGATCGTCTATAAACTTGAGAGAGCTTAGTAAAGAGGCTAGAGAGAGTACAAAGAGACAGCAAGAAGCTTAAGTTTGAGGCCACAGATACAGTGTAAGTGTGAAAAAGAGTGATTATAATCCTTATTGATAATAGTGGATTCTTTCTTCTTGTCATGTGAAGGTAGGCAATCAGCCGAACCACGTATATTCGTGCTCTTGTGGGTGTTCTTCTTCTTTACTTGCTTTGTGTGGATTGAAGTCTACGTTCTTATTTTCGTTGCATAGGAGATTTGAGCCCTTAAAATCCCAACAACTGGTATCAGAGAATTAATTATTGGCTTGATCACTCAATTGCAGCAAAGATGGTGAACATCAGATACGAAGTTGAAAAGTTTACCGATAAGAATAACTTCTTCTTGTGGCAGAGACGAATGAAGGATCTGCTGGTCCAATAAGGGGTCTCCAAGGTGTTACTCAGCAATGCAAGAAAGCCAGAGAAAATAATCGATGACGATTGGGAGGACATTGATTCCAAGGCCGCGAGATCGATTCGGTTGAAGCTGGGAAACGTGGTTATTCACAACGTGCTTGCTGTAGAGACAGCGCACGAGATCTGGCAGAAGCTGAAAGGTCTCTACATGAAGAAAAAATTTAGTTAATAAGTTGTACGTGAAAAAACAACTGTATGGACTACAGATGAGGGAAGGTACAAACTTTTTGGAACATCTCAACGTGTTTAATATGCTCATCACACACTTATGCAAGTTTAGAGTAAAAATTGATGATTAGGATAAGGCAATACTCCTATTGGCATCGCTTTTAAAATTCTATGATCATCTGGTGACAACTTAAATGTACAGAAAGAACACTCTAAAACTTGAAGAGGTCACTGGTGCTTTTTTGTCACATGAAAAGATGAAGAGAGATAGTGAATCAGATGCAAACGGACTCTTATTGGCTAAGTCTAAGTCAAGCAGAATAAAGAGTAGATCCAGTGAAGAGGGTTTCAATAAAGGGAGATTTCAATCCAAGTCACGTGCAAGAAAAAACGTGAAATGTTCCTCTTGCCACAAAACTGGTCACTTTAAAAGTCAGTGCCAAGAATTGAAGCAACATCTGGAAGAAAAGAAGAGTAGAAAAGCGTTTGTAGAATCTGTCAGTTTTGCGGAACAATTGCCAAATAGTGAGATAGACGAAGATGCACTTTTAGTTTCTTCAGATTTTGATATTTGTCAAAATCATGTATATTATATTCAGGATGCTAATATTATATGTGTCCAGTTAGAAAATAATTTGACTCATATAAGTCTTGCAACATGGTATTATTCTAATGAAAAATGACTCAGTGTATTAGTTAATTAGAATAGGTGCAGTCAAAGTCTGGATGTTTGACGGGGTTGTGAGGACTTTGGAGAATGTCACGCATGTTCCGGGATTAAAGAAAATTTTGATTTCTTTAGAAGCATTGAATTCGCTAGGTTATGGGTTCATAGCAAAGGGTGGAGCAAAAAAGATTAGCAGAAGACTTATGATAATCTTGAAAGGATAGAAAGTGGATGGTCTTTACAGATTGGTAGGGGACACGGTGGTAGATGGGGTTACTGTTACCACACAGGCATAATCCAGTGGGGACGGCACGAGATACAAACATTGGAGCTTAGTTAGGTTGACAAGCAAAGTATGTCAGAAAGACAGAAGAAGGGTACATCAATCGAGGTAGGGTTCTGTCAGAAAAGTTCACCCAAAAAATCGGATGAAGAAGTTTCAAATCAACAGTAGCAGAAATAGAGCAGTGGAGAACTTTCAGGTCACAAGAAAGCTACGAAAAAATCAGGCAGAGATCAGAAGCAAGTAGTAGTGTCAGAGAAGGTAGAGTTACCACAGAAGGCTGAGACTTGGGAGTTTGGAAGACTGTCCAAGAACAAGAGGTTGGTTGATTACAAGAGGGTCAAGTTTAAGTGTGGCATGAATTTAGTCCAAGTTCATTCAGGTTGATGAACAGAGAAGGTGGAGCACCTATACCCATGAATGGAGTGCAGGACGAGGCAACCGACAGATCTTCAAGATGGTGATGGTTCTGAAATTCGAGCTAAGGTGGAGATTATTGGTTTAATGCCTCAAATTTTGGTATTCATACTCGGTAGGACGTCCAGACGGCATTGGAAAACTAAAAAGTGGGTCAACATAAGCGCAAGATCTTTGTAGAAGGCAAAGAGATCGAGACTTACTTTAGACAGATCGATCGATTGGTCTGAGCGCATCAGCTATTTTTTACGCGGCGGCTAGGGTTAAGTTTTGACCTAATGGGCTTAATATGTAAGAGTTTTATATATTATAGAACCCTAAGGTCTTCTGTACATTTGAGATGGCTCAGTAGAGAGACTAGAGAGAATATAGAGAGACAGTAAAAGGTTCAAGTTTGAGGCCATAGATACAATGTGAGTATAAAAGAGAGTGATTGTAATCCTTATTGATAATAGCAGATTCTTTTTTCTTGTCTCGTGAAGGTATGTTGTCAATTGAACCACGTATATTCGTGTTCTTGTTGGTGTTTTTCTTCTTTACTTCCTTTGTGTGGATTGAAATCTACGTTAATGTTTCTGCTGCGTAGAGGAATTGAGCCTTTAAAATTTCAACAATTGGTATTCGAGCATTGGTTATTGGCTTGATCACTCGATTGCAGTAAAGATGGTGAATATCATATACGAAGTTAAAAAGTTTATTGATAAGAATAACTTCTCCATATGACAGAGATGGATGAAGGATCTACTTATCCAACAAAGGGTCTCCAAGGCGTTACTCGGCAAGGTAAGAAAGCCAGAGAAGATGATCGATGATGATTGGGAGAACATTGATTCCAAGGCTGCGAGTTCGATTCGGTTGAATCTAGGAGACGAGGTTATTCATAGCGTGCTTGATGTGGAGACAATGCACGAGATTTAGTAGAAGCTAGAAGGTCAGTACATGAAGAAAAATTTGGCCAATAAATTGAACGTGAAGAAACAACTGTATGGACTACAGATGAGAGAATGTACAAATCTTTTGGAGTATCTCAACGTGTTTAATATGCTTATCGCACAATTATCCAGGTTTGGTGTAAAGGTTGATGATGAGGATAAGGCAATACTTCCGTTAGTTGATGATGTACATAAATGACACTCTAGAATTTGAAGAGGTCACTAGTGCTCTTTTTTCATATGAAAAGATGAAGAGGGATGGTGAGTCAGATGCAGACGGACTTATGTTGGCTAAGTCTGAGTCAAGTAGAGGAAGAACTAGATCAAGTGAAGAGAATTCTAATAAAAGGAGATTTCGGTCCAAGTCACGGGCAAAGAAGAACGTAGAATGCTTCTATTGCCACAAACTGGTCACTTGAAGAGCCAGTGCCAAGAATTGAACCAAGATCTGAAAGAAAAGAAAAGTGAAAAAGCGTCTGCAGAATCCCTCAGTTTTGCCAAACAATCGTCAGATAGTGAGGTAGATTGAAATGCACTTTCAGTTTCTTTAGATTTTGATTTTTTATGAAAGTCATGGATATTAAATTTAGGATTCCCATACCATATGTGTCTAGTTATAGAATAGTTTGACTCGTATAAGTCTTGCAACGTGGGTACTCTTCTAATGGGAAATGACTCGGTGTGTCAGTCAATTAGAATAGGTACAGTCAAAGTCTGGATGTTTGGCGGGATTGTGATAACTTTGGAAAATGTCAGGCATGTTCCAAGATTAAAGAAAAATTTAGTTTTCTTGGGAATATTAGATTCTCTAGGTTATGGGTTCATAGCAACGAGTAGAGTAATGCAGATTGGCAGAAGGGCTGTGATAATCATGAAAGGACAGAAAGTGGATAGTCTCTACAGACTGGTAGATGACACGGTGATAGGTGGAGTTACTACTACCACATAGGCAAAATCCAGCAAGGACGGTACGAGACACAGATATTTGGGACTTAGTCAGGTTAACAAGCAGAGTATGTTAGAAAGTTAGAAGAATGGTGCATCAATCGAGGTGGAGTTTTGTCAAAAAAGTTCACCCAAAAAATTGGATGAAGATGTTTCAAATCAACAGCAGCAGAAACAGAGCAGTGGAGAACTTTTAAGTCGTAGGAAAACTACGAGAAGCTCAAACAGAGATCAGAAGCAAGTAGCAGTGTCAGAGAAGGTGGAGTTATCACAGAAGACTGAGACTTAGGAGTTTGAAAGACTGTCCAAGAACGAGAGGCTGGTTGATTGAAAGAGGTCAAGTTCAAGTGTGGCTTGAATTTGGTCCAAGTTCATTCAGGTTGATGAACAGAGAAGGTGAAGCACCTATACCCGTGAATGGGGTGCAGGACGAGGCAACCGGTAGATCTTCAAGATGGTGATGATTAAGAAATTCGAGCAAATGTGGAGATTGTTGGTTTGATATTTTGAATTTCGGTATCCATGCTCGGTAGGACGTTGGGATAGAATTGGAGGATTGAAAAGTGGATCAACATAGGCGCAGGATCTCTGCAGAAGGCAGAGAAACCGAGATCTGTTTAATATGGATAGATCGGTCTGGACACAGTAACAATTTTCTTCGCAGCGGGTAGCGTTAAGGTTCGACCTAATTGGGTTAATATATAAGGGTTTTGTTTCATAAAACCCTAAAATCGTCTATACACTTTAGAGGGCTCAGTAGATATGCTAGAGATAATATAGAGAGATGGCAAGAGGCTCAAGTTTGAGGCCCAAGTTTGAGACCATAGATATAATGTGAGTATTAGAGAGAGTGATTATAATCCTTATTGGATAATAGTAGAATCTTTCTTTTTATTCCGTGGAGATAGACAATCAACCTAATCACGTATATTCGTGTTCTTGTTGGTGTTCTTCTTTTTATTTGCTTTGTGTAAAATAAAATTCACGTTCTTATTTTCGATGCGTAGAGGATTTGAGTCTTTAAAATTCCAACAACAATAGTATATTTATATGTATATATATATTATGTTAGTTTGTTATTTGTGTTATGCTAGATCAGTTAGTTTTAGTTTAATTACGATTAGTATTAGAATTTAACATTTTACATAGTGCCGACATTTTCTACGACCGTACGCGAGACTAGAATTCTGTTTCTAGGCATTGACATCAACTTTGCAAGTGATTTTTTTGTTAAAAAGGTTAAAAAAATAATTAATTATTTAGATTTTGGAGTTTTTTTACAAAATCATTTAAAAATATTTTCCAGGTTGGTTGGAATCTTTTTATCTACCTAATTTTTTATTTTAACATATTACTTTTATTCATATTTAGCGTGTCATGAACAATTAGTTTATTAATAGTAAGTAGAAAAACACAAATCACCAAATCACCAAATCACCAAATCAACAGCTGAAGACAGACATGAAACTCCGTCGGTCATCTTCTTCTTCGTCATCATTCTACTACTCCCAAATACCAACTTCCACGAACCCATCTTCAGTAGCACATCCCCTGAACATCCCAACGCAGTTGAACCCGTAAGCCACCTCTCCATCCTTCGACACCGCGATCAGCCCCGCCTTCCCTTCGTCCAGCCTCTCCTTTATAACGAACTCCACCGCCTCCTGCAACCCCAGCCCCTTGTACTCCATCACCGCCGCCACCTCCCGCGCCACCGTCCCCCGTATTATCGCCTCCCCCTCCCCCGTGCACGACACCCCGCACACCTCGCACGCGTACGTCCCCGCTCCTATCATCGGCGAGTCGCCGATCCTCCCGGACATCTTGTTCATCAACCCGCCCGTCGACGTTGCCGCCGCGCACCGCCCCTCGCCGTCCACCACCACGCACCCCACCGTCTCCGGGGCGTATACTTCGATTGGGAGGCCGTTCATCTGAAGCGGGCTCTCCACACCTGCGCTGCACGTGTCCGATCCAACGGTTGGGATCCTGTAATCAAACTGTTCCATTTTGTCCAAATTTTTTAGTTTATTAGTTTAAAAACAAGTGGGGCCCATGTATTGATGATTCGTCATAAAATTTGTGTGAAATTACTAATTTAAGAATAAGGCTTACCAAAATGGTGTTTGATTCCTTAGCCAATTTTAGCATGCCAACGTTTTCGGGCGTGATGAAGTATTCGTTGTCCGCCGTCTCCACACCCTGTAATACGAACCCATCTTCGTAATTATCATCACTAATATAATTAGGTCCTGTTTAGTTTCTTTAAAATTTTATTTTTTTATAAAAAGAATTAGTTTTGAAGATATAGTATTTAGTTTCTCTGAAAATGTTAATTAGTTTTTTTATTTCTTAAATTATTAATTAGGTAAAAAAATAATTTTTAAATCTTTTGTTCAATTACACAGTACTGTCCTTCATAGTTGATAATAATTAAAAATAATTAGTATTGTAATAAAAATTAATCAAGTAGACTATTATTATCGTTTAGATAGGTTGGTGTTTGATAAAAATTAGTATTTTAATTTTAATTTTTTATCATTTTCTGGTAAAATAAGATATATATATATATATATATATATATATATAATTTTAAACCAGAAAAGTTAGATTACCCGCCCCAAAAAATAATTAAAATTAAATGTGCCACGAACCCACAAATAATGTGCCGCGAGTGATAGTTTCGCAAATAAATCTTTTAGAACTACGGAATTGAAGTTGCGTGAATGCTTTTTTTGTTTTTTGTTTTTCTTTTGTTTTTCATATTTTAGGACAGTACATGCACTTGGATTAGTTTCTAAAATTGATTTTATAAATTAATAAAAAATACTCAAAATTTTGTATAGAGTAACACAAAAAATCAAGAATAATACTAAGTTGATTATGTTTTGTAAATGACGTTTAAATATCACATAACGTGGTATCGCATATGTAATATTTAAAAATATGTTGTGATTTTATAAAAAAATAGAGATTTTTCTATTTTTATTTAGTAATATTTAATACTGATATATTTTAACAATTTGAATTCTCCGTAAAAGTTATTGAAAATAATAATATTCGTACAAAAAATTAAATTGATTTAATATCTTATAACTAGATGAGTAAATTACATTAATTTTAAAAAAAATTTACAATTTAATTTCAAAAGCATACTTGTTTTCTACTTTTTTTTTTTTTTTTTTTACACAATAAAATTATTCTAATCATATAGTTATTAATATCTTATTAATTTAAATTTTTTATATGTATAATCTTTTTAACTAACGCTATAATATAAACAGATTAAATCATTAAAATAAATTATTTTACATATTATAAAATCAAAATCAAACTCTCTCTATTTATTTAAAAAACAACCGTGCTAGTTACACAAAAACTAACTACAGAGAGAGAGAGAGAGAGAGAGAGAGAGAAAACTACAGACAGAGAGGGAGAGAGAGAGACAAATCTTGAGACTCGAGTCTCAAGGTTTGTGTCTGTCTGTGATTAGTTTCGTAGTTGATTTAGATGCAATGAGTCTTTTTGTATGAGAAAATGGCAAGAATCTGTATCCCTCGAATTTCACATTACTTGGTACTTAAACGTGATTCCCGATAAAATGGTGAAATAGGTTACCTGTTGGAGGGCGAACTCTTCGGCGCCGGAGAAAGCGAGATAGGAATGTGGGGACTTGTCCATGACGAGGCGGGCGAGGGAAATTGGGCTTTTCACGGTGGTGATTCCCGATACGGCGCCGCACCGCCTGCCGGAGCCATCCATGATGCTGGCCTCCATTTCCACCGTTCCCTTCTCTGTCAAGGCAGATCCCCGACCCGAATTGAACAGGGGATCCGACTCCAATTCTCTCACCTGTGTCAATCAAGTGTGCAACACAAATCAAAAACCAAAAAGTACGAAGTTAACCCGGTCCCACAAAATAATTACGGATCTAGCCACCTTACTGTGAGACCCCCACTGTACAAATCGTTACTGCATAATTGTCGTTTCACTAGAACGATTCATTTTAAATTGCGGACAAAATTATAAATTCGATTTATTAGCATTTGTGCTTCCACATTTATCTTAAATTTGGTATTTCGAAACGAGGAAAGGGAAACAATCGTCTCTTAGGTTCCATTTTGATGACCTAAATAGAATTATAAGAAGCATTTATGGAAAATCTAGTCGGCGGTAACCGACACTTGTTCTTTTTTTCCCGGGGATTTTCCCGGCAACCAAACCGTACCGTTCGCTGTCCCTGAGAGAGAAAATGGTAATGAGAGAGAGAGAGAGAGAGAGAGAGAGAGAGAGAGAGAGAGAGAGAGAGACGCACAACGAGTTCAACGACATCGATAGCAGGACGGGAAGAGCGAAGGGCGGAGATGCCGAGATTGAGGCAGCGAGTAAGGAGTAGTTTGGCTTTTTCTTGGAGTTGGACAGGGAGATTTGGGTCTACGCCAGCGCCTCCATGCACCGCTATTGCCCAACCACCCATATCTCCCTCGCTCGGTCGCTTGATAGTTCTTAATTTGCTTTGGGTTGTGCGTGAGAGCAGGGGCAACAACTGCTGCTTTATAGACGTCGCGCCGGATTTCCAAAAATTTAAATTTAATATTTTAAAATTTTATATTTTAATTTAACATTTTAACTTTTAAATTTTTTACATTTTATTTTAAATTGACAATCTTAAATTTTAAATATTTTTAATTAAAAATTAAAAAAAAAACCAAAATTATCAATTAAGGCCTTAAAGCCCTATTATCAAACGAGCCATTAATCTCGGATTTGTGCTAATATTCCTTAATTGCAATCAGAAGCACGTGCGGAATCTGGTTGGCGGGGGCCTAGAAAGACCCATGACGAGGCAAATTCTTAGATACTTTTAAAGTATCCGGCAATATAATTTGATATTTTTAATAAACAAATTATTATAATTTGTATAATGAGAATTATTTTTTAATTTTTAATAATTTAATAAAAATAAGTCATTATATATTGATCATAAATTTCATTATTATCATATTGAATGAAAATAATACCTAAACTTACTACGCAGTGGTGCAGATGCACTTAATAATTACTCGTGGGACGGGTTCTTTACCTCCCATTGAGATGGAACCGATAAGGATCGACGCCACAATTGGCTGGATTTGCTTTGGCCTTTGGGTGAAGATCTGACTAGGAATCCAGAAGGCATTCGATTGGGTGATCATCAGACTTGTTCAACCAACATTAAAAACATATTACAAGAGATTAATGAGTTCTGATTAAGAGTTTATTCATGGAAATAAAAAATTATTCAATAAATATACTTATAAGACAAAAAAACTTTGCATGTTTTATTCGTTATATGTATATACTAGGTGATGACCCGTGTACTTAGGGAGAGAGAGAGAGATAAAGAGACTGACACTCACTTGGGCGAAATTAAAAGTAATAAAACTCTTTTGAAAATGTGTTTGGGTAAAATTAAGAACATGTTATAGATAGAAATAACGAAAATAACTTTCAATTGTTAGATCTCAGTTCAGAACAATCTGAATTATTTATTTAAAAATATGTCTAGTAAAATTTGAAAAATCAACCTTATTTCATTATACAGACGTGTTATTACAAAAAGTACTCCATTGCGGATAGGGGTGATCCTAAAAACTTGCTTAGAGGTAGATTTATTTTTTGTGCGAATAATGTACTCGATCAGATTTACAATATTAACGATTTAAATCATAAAAGTATTAAAAAAATATATTTTATTGATTCTTATCAGTATTTTCTTCATAAATTTTTTAATACTTAATATTTTGCAATGAAATGATTTTCTCTTAGTTCTCTTGACTCTCATTGAGAAGTATTTAAAATTCGAATTAACATTAGAATTTTAGTTGTTGCAAATTATTATTTTGTGATATTTCTTTAGCTTAATTTTTTTTTAAAGTTTAAAAGATATGATATTCATGTAATTTTATTTGATGGGTAAACATATATGTTTAGTTGTTGTATATTATTATAGGTAGAATCACCATGTATGTAGAATTCAATGGAGATAGTAAATATAGATCATATTAAAATATTTATATATACATGTACAATTATTTATAAAATAAATTTAAATGTACATAAATTTATTAAAATTTAAATATTAATTGCACTTTTAAAAATACAATCTAATACTTTTACTAATACTAATATATTTTATTTCAAATATTATATATTTTTTATATCAGAAACAATCCACCTCGTCAAAAGATTAGTGAAAGACCTGTCAACAGTCGCTGCGATTAGCATATTCCACCTTCAAATGCGCGATTTCTATTAGTAGAAAATCATAAGCACGAAATGATGATGCAATGGCAGCCATGCACGTCATCACACACTTGCTTCCCTGTGTCTTCCACTTGGATGGGGATGGGACCTCACACAACTAACATGTGTTTGGTTACTTCCATAATGGATCTTCTACCATATAATAATTATTGTGTAATGTATAATTTAATAGTTAATATTACAAAAATATATAATTATGTAATACTTAATTATTAAATCAATGCATTGTATAAAAATTACATAATAAAATATTCTCATTCGATTGATTATATCTCGGGACCAATGGCCCTTCACCCATAAATCATTTTAGAAATAAATTTATTCACGAAATCCAACTAGCTAAGTAAATAATATTTATTATTCTATTAATTTAACTTATCAACTCTAATATTAAATATATGATAAACATTATAGTTTATATCAACCAAAAAGTGAGTATTATTCATTCATGTTATTAAGTGGATGAACCCAATAATGCTCAACCACTTTAATTGTGATAGATAAGACTTCTAAATTGAAATGCAAATATCTATGATAGTCATCCTTTTAAATTTTCTCTCTTTATATAGGTTGCTTTTGCCTTTTGTTAGAAAAAAATAATGTTTTTGTTATTAAAATGTCAATAACATTATTTTTTTATTCTGATTATTGACTTATGTTCTTTATTTTTATTTAACTAATAGATTAATATATTCTGGTGTTTATTATTGTACAAAAATTAATTAATCTACATTGCAGGTAGTTTTTTTTTTTTTTTTTTATAATTGTTACTATATTAGCTTTAGTTTTTTTAACAACTTTATGTATAATTATACTGAATTGAACAAATAATTTTGATATGAGAGATTGATAATTCGTGGGAATATTAATTTTATGCCCTTCAGTTATTTTTTCCCTTTGTAATTTTTCTCAATTTATTTAATAGTAAAATATAATTTTTTAATTTTTGTTTTATTCTTTATGTTATTTTAACCAACCTTGACATCTAATCTTCTCCATTGTATCATATTATTAAGAAATATATAGAATCTGTGGCATTACTTATATCTGTTATTTGCTCTAATTCGATTCCATACAACAACTATGATCATAAATTTTATAGAATTTTATTGTTTTTATATTGATGTTCGTACTAGGTGTATTGAAATTATGTAGGATTGATTCTTAAAATTCTCTAAATATTTTAATATTTACCTTTTAAAAATTATTTATATCACTTAATTAGAACTTTGCATAGGCACTTCTAATTGACATTAAATGAATAAAATTAATATTACTAGCGGCCGGTTAGCATACGAATGCATGTGCAAATGTATATTTAAAAATTAAAATAAATTAAAGTATTAAATAGTATAATGATTTAATTTTAGAATTATAAAATGTTATAATTTTAAAATTAGGAAATTAGGAGGAAGTTTAATCGGAAAAACTAAATAAGAGTGTTTTTTATTTATATTAAAAAAACTAAATAAGAGCATTTTTGCATTTCAAAAATTCACACAACTGTCATTTTAAAAGTCATACCAAATAGAGTTCTCCCTTTATTTATTAGTATAAATGAATAAGCAAATGTTAGTGCACTTACATATTTGTTGGTTTCACATGTACTCACTTTAATATTACATTTAACCTAATATTTTAATTGTTGGGCGAGATATTTTGTATTTTACAGAATCTATTTATTATTTTATTTTGATATATATATATATATATATTAATTGGGATGAAATTAAGAGTTCATTAAAAATCTATATTGTATAGGGTTTAATATTAAGTAGATTTACGAATTTTTAGGATTTCTACTTATATCTATAAATACGGCACTCGTGAAGTCCTAGAGTTAGATTAGATAAAAAAATTAAAAATTAGCTAGTAGAGAGAAGGGAGATGAGTGCTATATTTTTTCATCTTTTGCGTAGTAAAATATTTTTTTCTCTCACTTATAGACGTAAGCCAGTGTAAGCCAAACCACGTAAATTCTCAGTATTGATTATTTTTTAATTTTTTGTGTATAAATTTTTGTTTTCATTTGTATTCGATAATTGGTGTTCAAATTCCAACAAGTGGTATCGAAACTCACATCATGTTAAAGGATCAAATCATCTTTGTTATCTAAATAAGAAAAATAAATTACAATAACAGATTGAATCCTCGTGCGACACAGGAGGCGTATATTATAGGTTTTTCAGTATTTAATTTTTATACCTAATAAGTAAAAAAGTAAACCTAAAATTTACAAGATTCTTATACAAATTTACCCAGACGCTTTTTTTAAATGCATAATGGCATTTTTGTTAACTAAAGTAAGATTAAAATATTCAGAAGAAGTATGTGTTCTTTAGAACAAATCAATAAAAAATGATTACGGAGAGGTGAAATATGTAAAATAATTAAAAATATATAATAGAGAGAGAGAATGTTGGGTGAAAAAAAAAGCTAGTTGAGTCAGAGTATTGGCAGTATGAACAGTCTGTATTAAGCTATCTTAATCTGATTATCCCAGAAGTACAACTATCCCTCCTATTTATAACCTTCAGATGAGTTTTGTTAGAATTAGGATATGACTCTCTAAGAGATATGATCAAATTATGAAAGGTAATTTTCAGAGAATCAAGGGACTTTATCTCGAAAATTAGCCAAATAGTATTTTACTCCAACTCAACTAGGTCAGCCGACTGGTGTCGAAGGGGTACCCGACCCACTCGGGTAAAGTGACTCAGGGGTCACTAGAGTACCTTGAGTGGGAGAATCCTGCGTTTCGACAATTCATTTTCCTTAGCTATCAAACCGCATGTCTCTCAACGTCTCGTGCATGATTGTACTGTTATTGTTTTTATTGCCTCTGGAGCAGTCTCTCGATTATAAGAGGAATCTATATGTTGATATAGTCGGTGCTATATACATTTAGCTTCGTTCAGTTTGTGCTGAATCACATAGTCTGTGTTATGCCTTTGTAATTAGGTAGTTAGAACTACACAGCATGCGCTGTCTTCACGATCGACATGTGTCCTGTTAATGGTACAGTCTGTGCTATCTTCATGGTATGTGCCATGGAAGTATAGTTGAGTGGTCAGGGCTACACTTCATAGTCTGTGTTATTCTTTACTGTCTGTGCCGTGGTATATCTTTAGTCGTAATCAGGGCTACGCTTTATAGTTTGTGCTATAGGATACCATGCAGTCTATATAGTTGCTCAAACACCCAAACTATTGGTACTTCAGTGGTTCGGCTTCCCATAACTCTTTGTCTGATGATCAAATCCTTTGGAGGGCTTATTGAATTGCTCGGACCTGCCTAGCCATCCCAACCTTGGGCCATTCTAATCTCTTGGTCGAGCTATTTCACCCTAGATTCACTGGGTTAGCCCAGCTACACACCATTTGAGCCAATCGGCCATTGAGTTACTCGATCATCAAGTTGATTGGGCTGTTTGGGTGTGTCGAATCATCCGAGTAGCTTTGGTCGAGTGACTCCAATATAGGGGTCGAATTGCTTGATTCTTTCGAGAGCTTTTTTCTAAACTGAGGCAGTGATATGGAACTAGTTATCCGAGTTATTGAAAAGTCAGTAGCTCAAGTCCGAACAGCAAAGGCGACGAGGGACTCGAACCCTAGAGCCACTATCTCATTGTTTTTGCTCGACATCTCCCACTATTTGTGTGTTCCAGTTAATTTTTGAGATATTCGAGTCATTAGGAGTATTTCGAATCTCTCATGGTTCGAGTTAAAGTAATGACCCAAATAGTGATTCGAAATTAAGATATGTCCAAATCTTAACCTTCTCCAAATAGAAGTCATCTACAAAGTATTAACCACAATTAGCCGTACATGACAAAAGCTTTGGCAAAGGTGGGGTACAGCATCACAAAAGCTACAACCACACCAAACACAACACTACCAAAGAGCAGTGCGCGTCACTTTCGTCCAGCAACTCCGTGGAGTCTTCAGATACAGATACCCTGACACGCCTGTAAGATTGTTTATTATTGTTAAATTAATAGTTTATATATTAATAATTATAATTTATAATAAAAATTAATATTTAAAAAAATTATAACTTAATGCTAAAAATTAATAATAAAAAGTTAAAAATTAACTCAAAAAACATAGTCCAAACACCCTCTTTATTGTATTTTAGTTGCATTTTTTTCAATTTTTTTATTATGAAGGTTATGAATTCAAGTCACAACATGTTGGTGAGCGGTTGAGAATGATTTTGGTTGACTTTGGTTTTCCATTATATTAGAATAATGTGGTTCTTCTAGTAACAAAAGTGGAGTGATGAAGTGGCGGTATAAGTTTTTAAAAGCATCATAATTATACGAGGTCCACCTTTATATTATGAGGTCAATGATAGTCCTAGTTTAATGATTTAAATTATTTACTTTATAAATTCTATTATTTAAATATTTATGTAAAAAAACAAAATTAATATGACATTATTGACGGTCTAAATAAATTATATTTGTTTAAAAAATTAAACAATACAGTCCATTTATTATTTATTTTTTTATTAAAAAAATATAATGCGTTCAAATACTTAATAATATATCAACTTAATTCTTTACGTTAACAATTTACACACTAAGACTTACAAAATAAATAACTAAAAATAATTTTTTGCGTTAACTCAAATCACTAAAATAAAATTAAAAATAAATCTCACGTGGTACTTTCGACAAATAAATAATTATAACCTACACAATATAAGTTACTTTTTGTCTTCTAATTACCTAACAAAAGTGAGTAATCATATTCTTATTATAAAATTTATTATTATCATATTAAATAAAAATATCACATCAACTTACTACATAAAATTTTGAGAGCACCAAATAATTACTATGACAAAGACATTAATTAGTGCGCTTGCGCTTGTAGGTTTCCCATCACGGGAATAATAACGAGTGGTTTCAGATCACCACGTTATCCTCACTCCCTCATGTTTGGACGTTTATCGCAAAAATCCCACCTCTTTGGGTGGAGCTCCTCTCTAGCCTACTTGATTAACCAAGTTGGAAATGCTCAGTTGTTTCTGTTGGATCCATTTGAATTCTCATACCCAATTATTCATCTTACAGGTAAAAGTTTATGAAAACATTTAAATTAATTGGAAACTGTAACCACATTAATTGGTCCCATTTTAGTGGATAACGGAATTGGCCATTTAGAATTTTGAACCTGATTAGCAACTAGTTTAAAATTTAATTTTTTTTTTTACATTTTTAGTCAAAAAATTTAAATTTGATTCAAAATAAGTTGTTTGGTAACTTAGCTATTAAGCTAGCTTTTTTAAAGTTGATTATTTGAATAAAAAATTAATTTTTTTTACTTTTTGTTTAAAATGGATCGATAGTTTTACTTTTGTAAATATTTAATATTAACAATTATATATAGTTGGTAGTGGTAGTAAATCAGTTATGATTAAAAGATATTATTGTATTTTAAAAATGTTAGGAGTTTAAATAAAATATTTTTAAAATTTTTTATTTTGATTTAACCTTTGAGTTTTTAGTTTTTTTTATGCTAAACGGGCAATTTCAGTATTTTGGTATTTCTAGCCAAAGAAGTCAAAGTTACTAATCAAAGCCTTAGTTAAGGTACGAGTAAATTGATCCGAATATTTTAAAATATATTTTTTATAAAAAAAAAAACCATTACCTCTAATCATTAACGGGGAAGAGGCCTGGAGCCTATATATATATCACTTACATGCAACATGTTCTTTGTCGCTGCACTTGCCCTTTGTAACTATGGCCAAAGCAACAGTAATGCTTATAACGCACCAAACTATTTATATATATATTATAATTTACAGACTGACATGACTGACCAATTGGAACATTTGGCTACAAAATAAAAATATTTATTTATAAGATAAATTCTGTACAAAAAGTTCTAAACACCACACATTTCATCCGATCAAAATTTAATTTGTCACTAACAATAAGTGAAACTTTGAAAAAGGCATATTTATTTGATGCACAAAAGGATATTTTCTTCTTTTTTAATGTTTGTACCTGTCAACATTTTAGTGGGGGATTGCACATTCATGATAAGTTGGGGTAGTAAGCCACTAATTAGGAGAAATTATCCTATGGGTGTGGAAGCGCCCTAATATTAAGGTAGCAATTTACTTGGAAAGTGGGTTTTTGACTTCTGAGGGATAGAAAGCCTGTCAATTTTCTAGCACCTCTATTACTATTAGTGTGGGTTTGATTTAGCTTTTTTGTAAATTTTTTTATTTTTTTTATTTTTTTTAATATATATATATATATATGAAAAAATGTGGAAAAAATCAGTTAATTATATTAGAAAGCCAAATAAATAGGCTTTTTAAGAAGCTTTTAAATAAAAAGTCAGTAAAAAAAATTATTAAGCCAAATAGAGACTTAGGCTGAATTTCATTTAGCCTCTTTTGTAAGAGCTTTTTTATTTTATTCCTTTGAGTTTTTTTATTCATTGGTTCAAATTTTTTTATTGTTTTGATTGCTCGCGACAAGGAAGATCTTAAAAAGTATGTTATATTGCCGACATTTGTGGCTTTTTTCTTCATATTTGATTTTTTATTTTTTGCTCGCCTTAAGCTAACGTCAATTTTTTTATTACTAAAAATGAAAAAAAAACGTATAAAAATAAAAATTTTAAGAATTAATTATTTTTTTAAATCTCATAAGAGTTTTAATCTTACCAGAGTTTTTTACTAATTTTAGTCTCATCATAAATGAAGATAATTTTTCTATAACTGATTTGCTTCTATTTAAAATATCTTATTTCCCATTTTATTATATTTATCGAATTTACAATTACGAAAGATAATGCTCTAGTATGAGAACTTTGAATTTTAAATTTGCCTACTATAAAATTTTTATCCTTATAGTGATTAATTATTGATATAAAATTACATAAATCAAGGTAAAAGACCAACATATTGAATGTGAAAAACCAACATAAAACCCTAACAGCACCAATTCTTTCACACTGTCGCCCCTAGCCGCCGCTGTCGCCCATTCTCCTCCTTTATCCAACCACCGATCATTTCTTCTCCCCCGTCATCATCTGTCTGTCGCTGCCGCCGCCCCTTCGCCAATACGAACATCACACGAATAGAAATGTCAATACGAACGCCGCTTCGTCGTCCTCCGTCGCTGCCACAAACTCAGGATCTCGCTGCTGCCCCTTTGCCGCCAGTACTCCTCCCTCTACATCTAGACTCCTGCGTCGTCGACGCTCCTTCCTCCTCCAAATCTAAACTTCTCCACTGCTGCCGCCGCTCCTCCCTCTAGATCTTAACTCTTCTATCATCGACGTCGCTATTGCTGTAAGAAATTTATCACTTTAATTAATAAATTTATCACTTTTTCATCACCGGCGTCTCTATTGTCGTGAAAATTTTATTACTTTAATTGATAAATTTATCACTTTAATTTAACTGATCAATTTATTATTTCAATTTTCTTGAAAAAATTCTTCCAGAAAAATTTGTTAGTTTAATAGAATGAGAAACTATTTCCAAAATTTTAAATTGATAATTTTATCAGTTTAATGGAATAAAAAATTTCTCCAAAATTCTAAATTAATAAATTTATCAATTTAAAATGATGAGATTAACACCGAAGAAAGTGGAGAAGATCGGCGAAAAATGAGGTCGACGTCGGTACCAGGAAAGATGAAGTCAGGAGCGACAACGGCAATGACAGCGACAGAGGATGAAATCGGCGACAGAGCTACAGTTTTGATTGTTGCGGTGCGAGATTTTTTGAGAGATTTTGAATAAAATTTTTATTTCTATTTAGGAAAGAATTTGGTCAATAAAATCTTTTAAAAATTTAATTTAAGGTATTTTCGATAAACATTAATGTTGCAATACAAATGAATTTATTAAAAAAATTAAACAAGATTAATTCAACAATATTAACTAATAATAGAACCTATTCTAAAATTTTTCTAAAAAAATTTCGCCAAATGCAAGCTTAATATGTTATGTTACCGACATTTGTGTTTCCAATGCTTAGGACACCGACTCAACGATACACATAGGGGTGGATGCAGGGAGGTGGGCGCGCGGGGCAATAGCCCCCTCCAAATTTTAAAAAATTTATTATTTTATATATTAATCTACATTATTTCATGTATAAACGATTTTCTCAGTATTTTTCATGAGCATCTGACCTCCTTAATAGTGGGATCCTGATTTCACCATTAAATACATGCTTTGTGCCCAATCATTTGAAAAGTATTTTGTTATTTTAGTCAGTTCACTTAAAATTCTTTCGATTTGAAAATTATTAGATGCACAAATTCGATCACATATTCCGACACACTTTTTTACATCATTATATGTGATGAATTTAACACAATAATAAGACTCACTCAATGTAAGGACACATAACACTTACATAAACAAACTTACAAACTTGAATAAAAATTTTAGCAATGCTATGAACTCAAAAATAAAACTCAAAAAAATACACTGAAAGTGATTTGTATGGTTAAAATTCATATTTAATTAATAGAACGTGGAACACACTTCAAATGAATTTTAACTATCCAAATTACTTTCTGAATATTTTTTTTGAGTTTTGTTTATGGGTTCATAGCATTGCTGTAAAAGTTTCGATTGGACTTTTATAAATTTGTTTGTAAAAGTGTGTAATATTTTTGTTTGTAGGCGTGTTTGGATCCTATTCGTTGTTTGTTGTGAGCTTGAGCTATTCATTTCGATGCACATATTTGGTTGCAACAAACTATTACAATTCATGGTAAACTATCACATCTCTATGTGTTATAAAAAATTTGTTGGTTTTGCTTTTGATCACAAAATATCAAAATCTTTAGTTCCTGCTTGAATCTCGAAACCTGGTCGACAGGAATGCTGTTAACCTAATTATTTAAATAAAAAATGTAATAATGGGACTAAATAATTTAAATTTAAGTTATTAGTAATATCTTTTATATATATATATATATACACACACACACCCCGATGCAAAGCTTGTTGGAATCTGTGAATTTCATTGGCCATGGAAATCCAGATTTCAATAGCAGATTCAATTACAATTGGATTGGCC
>JAOTRH010443683.1:0-32192 GCA_034768845.1 Heliamphora exappendiculata
TCATGTTATTTCATTCTCTGTAAATTTCAGATTTATGTAATTTGTTGAAAGCTTAATAAAGATGTATTTTCTGGATCTCCGAGCATGTATTTTATGTCGGCGTTAAAAATTCTCCCAACAGTAAATTGTGTGTAGCTATGCCTTCAATTGGAAATAAATATCACAAACAATCTAGCACCCAATAGAAAACTAATCTTCAATTTCCACATATTGAAGTTTTCAACAACAAAAAAATTCACTCATCTACCTTATTCTTTGGCCTTCGTGTTTTTTTAAAATGACAAATAAGACCTTAGGCGCACTTGTTAAGGGCTCGAAAGGTAATTCATTACTAAGAAACATATCAGTTACAGGGTCCTGAGTTTAAAAATATTCCAATCTTTCAAATCAAAGACACGAAAGATGGTTCCTAGATTTACACACTCAAACACGCCTTTCGAGCTTTTGCTTTGTCTAAGATTTACACCTAAACTAATTCACCCTTTTCGTATATCTTCTCCTAGTCAGTATCGAGGTCTTTTTTTCGCTTTTTGCTTGAGCTCCAGTAGCTTGACTGCATGAATCTTATAGATGAATTGATCCATCTAGATATTATTCACCCTACTCATCGTCTTGACCCAGAACACCATTCTCAACTTGAGGACCTCTATCATACCCAGCTAGTCTGCCTTCTCTTTTTTAAACAAAACCCTATTTCTCTCCAGCCATATCGACCAAATTCAGAAGAAGAACAAGATTTTCCACAACTTATCCTCAAAATTCTTAAAAGGAGATCCAAGACACCATTCTAGAAGTCTGCTAAAGGAAGAGTAGGCTACCCACTCCATCCCCCACCACGATAAGATTCCACACCACATTCTCCATGCGAAATTGCAACCTACTAGTAGGTGATCCATAGATTCCAATTCTTCATTGCAGAGGACACATTGGTTGTTGTCTAAACCTAATACAATCCCTCTCCTCAATAGGGTTTCCTTTGTCGCAATTCCTCTCAGGGCAGTTCTCCAACAAAGATTTTGCATTTAGGTGGTACTGTGTTAGCCCAAATTAAATCCCCCTTCTCAAGTATCATTTTCTTCCCTTCTTTAAGCTGCCTTTGGAATGACTTCGTGGAGAAGGTAGCCATTTGAATTCACTTTTCAAATAATCCTATCCTCTTTCTCTGGTTGTATTATCTGGTTCCCCACTGCATTTCGAACAAAATTCCATTGCTCTTTTTTCCATTCAAACAACTTCCTCTTGAATAAATGCTCCCCTGGTTGGCTCCTGGCATTGCTACGATCTAATTCTTCTGTCACTGAGTGAAGAGAGATCCTAATCATCTTCTGGTCCTTTGATTCTGAGGCTCCCCCAAGTCGATAATTACCTTCCATAACGCTGATACGTTGCACTTTTCCTTCACTCCCTCCTGGTAACCCCCATTGATCACATACTTTGAGCATATCATATTTCTCAATAATGCTTGTTTCTCATTACTAAAGCTCCGCCACCATTTGGCTAATAATGCTTGGTTCTTAATCTGCATGGATGTAACACTCAGTCCTCCTTTCTCTTTTCTAGTAGTAATTCTGCTCCAGCCAATTAGATGTAGCTTCTTCTCCCTCTCCTCCTCCCCTCAAAAGAATTTCCTTTATATTCTCTCCACCAATTCTCCCACACCCCTAGGCACTTGGAATAAGGATACATAGCAGATAGATAGGTTCGACAATGTGGATTTTAGAAGGGTTAGCCTCCCTACGAAAATTAATCTTCAATTTTTACGATAATTAAAACATGCCACATGACCTGTATATATTATTATTATAATAGTAATAATAATAACTCAAGTGAAGCATTTATCTAATAGCTTAAATAAAAATTTTAACAATGCAACTTAAAAAGTTATGCCCAAATTATTAGTAGTAGTCCACAACTTTCATTATATATTAGCGCTCGTCGTGTAACTCAAATTTTTTTCCTCGTTGGGGATAATAGTCTATTAACAGACACAGAGCAGTCCATTAAAGTGCACAAGATATATAATTTCGAAACCTCTACCTCTTTCTAAAGTCTCTAACTCCTATATTAAGACCACTACGGAGCCCTACATGAAAATCAAAATTGACTCTAATATCATTTATAAAAATTTAAGTGAACTATTATCAAAGAACTCAAATAGAGTCTAACAACTCAGTCCAAAAACTTAAGGTCAAGTTATTAGTTGTAACTTATAAATTTCATTATATATCAGACTTAATTTTTATATCTCACCGATGTAAAATGAGTTCTCTGTTCACTTTTTAACCAAATTATATCATTTAAGTTGTCAAATTTTTAAATTTATTATTTTAAAAAATAATTAATTTGTTAATTGCTTATTCTTAACAAATCTATCTTAGGATAGATTTTTTCCTACAGTCTTAATTTAAATTCTAATTTTTAAATTTGAGGTTAAATCAAATTTTTTTATTTTTGGTATGATTGGGATTTTTTTATTTTTGGCTTGCCAGGTAAGTGTTGTCTTTTTTCTTTTATGTTTTCTAGCTAAGTTGGAATATTTGGTAGGTTATAAATTATAATGGTAAACCTTTGGGTAATTCAGTTTTGGTTGATTAAAATATTAAGAGTTTTTGATATTTTTGTTTTTAATTCCGGTATTCTTATGGATTCGTTGCCTGTAGAGGGGCAACCCCCAATCCACCCTGAAAAATTCTCTTGGAGGAGGATGAAGGGATGAAAAAATTGCATCTTATCGAATGGAACAGCATCACCAATACCAAAGCCAAGGGTGGATTGGGGGTTGCCCCTCTACAGGCAAAGAATTTAGCTTTGTTAGCCAAGTGGTGGTGGAGATTCGGCTCGGAGAAACAATTACTATGGAGAAAAGTGATCTGCCACAAGTATGGCCTCAACAATGACAACTGGCTACCTGACCCGAAGGATAAGTGCGAGTTCTCTTCAATTTGGAAGACTATCGTTGATTTAGGTGAACCTATCAATCTGTCAACCAGAGAGATTCTGAAGAACAACCTGGTGCTAAGGGTGGGCGATGGATGACACACCAAACTCTAGGGTGACATTTGGTGGGGGTGACAAACCATTAACTAAAGCTTTTCCTAGACTATACAACATCACCACCAAGAAAAACATCACACTGAATTCGGTTCTAGAGGAGCTCAACCAAACTATCTCTAAGAGCCAACAGGGGATACATCTCTTTCGAAGAGTATTATTTGAGTGGGAGAAACAACAGTGGATCCTAATCCTAAATGCCCTAAGAAATCTAACAATTCATTCAAACAAAAGTGATAGGTTAACTTGGAGAGAGGCTTCCAACGGCACCTTCTCAACAGGGTCCTTTCTGAGATTATATAGGAATGAGGAGAAATTGATATTTGAGAAGGCCGAATCGATATGGAAGAGCCCCGTCCCTCCTAAGTGCAAGATTTTTGCTGAAAAGCTCTCTTAGGAGGCATTGCAACCAAAGAAAACCTAGCAAAAAGGGGGATTGTCCCTTATGTCGACGCTCGGTGCATACTCTGTGACACTGACCTGAAAACCACAAATCACCTCTTGGTGGAGTGCCGATTCTCTAAAAAGATTTGGTGTGAGGTTCTACAATGGTGGGGGATGGTGGGGGTTTCTTTGAGGTCCTTCAGGGGCCTACTCGAATGGTGGCTTAGCTCCCCCTTCAAAGATCTGGAGGGGAAAGTATAGAATGCCCTTTTCTTCTCCACGATTTAGGCGATTTGGCTAGAGAGGAACAAGATTTTGTTCAAAAATATCCAGGCTGATTGGAGGGGAACGATGGATCTCATAAAACTCCAGATGGCTCTTTGGATCAAAATGAACTGAGACTTGAAAGACATCTCGATCGATCAGTTAATTTTCAAAAATCAAAAAGTCCGCGAGCTGACTCTGTCACGCCGCAAGAAGCCCTGAGCTTGGGCCGCAGCTGTTCCACCCTGATTTTTGTCATGCTGCTTGAAGCCTAGAGCTTGGATCGCAGCTGCTCCGCTCAGGGTTCGAAGAGAATCGCCTCACTTCTTTTCTCTCTCATCCCTCTTTCCCGGTTCTTTGTTGGCGCCCTTTTGTCTCTTTTTCTTTTTTCTTTTTTCTTTTTTCTTTTTTCCTTAGTTTTTTGGGTCTCCCTAAAACCCACACCTCGTGTATCTTTCTCTTTTTATAAAACTCCTTTTCGGGGCCTTTTGGTGCCTGAAAGGCTTTGTTTTGCCGGGCCAAAAAAAAAAAAAAAGTTGAAGATGCTTTTTGTTTTTTTGTTTGTTTTTTTTATTCATTCTTAAATCAACGAATTCAAATTTTTATCTTTGTTTCTTGTATTCAATATTTATTTTGAATCAACGAATCTAAGTTCTTATTACGTTTTTTTTTTTACACGTTTCTACTACATCGCCTGTGATTTTTACACAAGTTAAATTTTTTTCCGTGAAAATCACGTGTCTTCTTCTGGTGTGATTTGCGCTTCTTTTATTCTTTGTAATCTCAGTTTAATTCACAGTTAAAATTATTCCATTACTTCATACGAACAATAATTTTTAATAATAATTTTTAGTGCCTGTCCCTAGTGATACGTAATGAAAATTTTGAATTTTCTTGCAATTGGAAGATTACTGGAAAGGAATTTCTGTGTATAACAATAGTGTCTTAATCTCATTTTGGCAGCACACTGCAATTTGAGTGAATCCCAAATAAAAAATGCGTTGCATACAGACAAAGCAGAAATCACATAAAATTGATTATGGCAATTAATTTATATTAAAATTAATAAATATTATAAATTTTAATACAAATAAATAATTAAAATTTAATTTTTATAATTAATCTATAATTAATTATTTTTGTATATAATATTACTGGTCCCAAATTTAAGCGTCGGTCTCTTTGGATTATTAAAATTCGTGTCAACAATTTAGGTTAAAATCAAATTATTTGACTAAAGATCAAGTCATAATTAGCAGTGTAATAGACCATTCAAACTTTGTTTGCGCGAAACGCAATTTATTTATTTTTAATTAAAATATTTATTTATTAATCAAATTATAATATATATTTTTTTATTATTTTTATTAAAATGAATCAAAAAATTAAAATATTTTAATCAAAATATAAAAAAAGAGTTAAAAATAACAAAACAAAACAAAAATAAGTTAACAAATTAAATTTAATATTATTTATTTTTATTTTTAATGAATTTTTTTTATTTTTTAATTAATTTTTTAAATTTTTATGATTTATCTTATTGAAACAATTTAAAATATATATATATATAATTAAAAAATATAAATAAAAAAATTAAAATGTAGTCCAAACAAAGCTTGTGCGGTGATAGTCGGAATCATGTAAGTGATTTACGGCGCCGTACACTAATCTCCAAGTCGATTTTTAAAAGATTTTTTTTTTTTTTTTTTTTTTGGGGTGTGAAGGTTACCAAAATATATAAGTTACCTAGAGAGAGATGTTGAGGGTGATGTAAAGTCAGTAATTTTTAATTTTTTATTATTAAATTTATTTATAAATTAGAGACCTCGTTTGGCTATTTCTCAGTTAAAGACCTCGTTTGGCTATTTCTGGCGCCTAAATCTGAATTTTTAGCCTTTTTTATTATCTAAAATTACAAAAAAAAAAATGATTAATTGATTGTCAATTTATGATTTTTTCTTTCGGTATTACGATTTAAACTCATTTTTTAACCAAACATCTTTTTATTTATTTAGCTTAAAACCTCAAAAACAGAAGTAAAAAGGCATTGCTTTAAGTTAGGTTACCAAATAAAACAAAAATTACAGTTTTTGTGTTATCAAACTATTACTATTTTTTAATCAAAAAGAAAAATTACCACTATTTTATTTTTTATTTTATTTTGGAAATGTCAATGGAGGGGTGGTGCAGAGTAGAAAATGGAAAAATGGTGAAATTTATCTGCAATAAATTACAAACTATAAATTCGTTAAATTTTCTTATTTTATTGGTTAGAGTAGAGAGAGGAAGATTGGAAAAATTGTAGAAATGTAAAGGACGCGAAAATTTAATATTGGGGATAATTTATAAATCTTAAAAGAATAATATTAAAAAATATTAGATATAATATGATAAAAAAGTAATATTTAATGAGTGATTATAATTAAACGGATAAAAACTAAGAAATAGAAGTAAGAAGTAGAAATAATATTTTTATATTTTTCTATTATTATATTTTTTTAAACAAAATGTTATAATGTAGTGATAATTTATATAATTGGTGATAAAATGAGAAAAAAAATAGGATAGAACAAATAAATATCATTTTTAGCTCCATTTATTATTTGGAGCGTAGAATAGTCATGCCTAACAAGATAAAAGAGTATGCGGGGACGAAATATAACAAAATTGGAGAAGTTGCCATTCAATTATATTTTTTTTCAGTTGGGGGTATTTTCAAGATTTATTCTAATTTTTTCTTTAGTTGAATATCTTTTATTACCCTTTTTTTTTCCAAGCATTTAAAATCTTGGAAACTTGTTACATTAGTTATCCTTTCCTCTCTTGACATATTTGATTGAAGTTTTGACATAGCAAGCCTATAGGCGCACATAGGGTAACTTGGAGCCCAGCTTTGATTATATTATTATTATCTCCATTTTTCAAATAAGTTGAGAGGCTTCCATTACTATTTTATTGTTATAAGCTACTATATTTTAATATATAGACCATTCATATTATAAAACATACAAAGAATACTATACACATAAAAACTTAAATTGACCGAACATTAAAAAATATATAGTTAGAATGTATTTATTTTAAAAGAATAAACGACGAAAATGATTTTAAGAGTAGATTGTATAATTTTTTTTTAAATTAATATAATTCAATTATTTATTTTTGGTTTTTCAATCAATTTAATTTTTTCAATAAAGATTGCAATATGCAAATTGAGAATCATCAAAATAAATTCACCTTAAAAATTGTAAAATAAAAATAAAAATAAAAATGCCTCTATTTTTTTTTAAAATATTGGAAAGAATCCAAATATGGAGAAAAAGAATAGACAAAATGATGAAAAAAAAGTCTAGCAAATTAATGTTCCTATAAGAACGCATATGGTGGCGGTGCGTGTTTACATGCATGTATGTGACTGTAATTGTAATTATAGCATGAGAAGTTAGGTTTCAAGTTTCAACTGTCAAATTCAAAGGGGAGAGAGCTAGATATCCATCATCCATTTGCTAGAGATAAGAGGCACACAAATACTTTTTGACCTCCTTTTCCACTCGTTATTTTCGCGTTCGATGCTTTTTTTTATTCTTTTTTTTTTTTAAGGCGTGTTTGGGTTCATTTATGTGTATTTTGATTAATTTTTAAATAAATAATTTATGGGTTAATTTATGTGTATTTTAATTAATTTTTAAAAAAATAATTTTTATACACTAGTAGTTTTTAAACATGATTCTAGTAAGACAAAATCTCGTATTTATAAACTAATTTCAAAGAATTAATAATATTTAAGACTGGTTTTGAATCTAAAACTTTGAAAAATACAAATTCTCCTGTTTCAAGCCTCAATGTTCCGTGTACACCATTTAGGAAAGGCAATTGAATAAGTATTTAGGGCCTATTTGGGCTAGTTGTTAAGTTGGCTTTTCTTTTTCTTTTTTTTTATGTAAAAAAGTCAATTTTTAAATTATATTATTTAGTTTTTAAAAAAAGTTAGCTAATTTTTTTTTCATCTCTTAATCCAACAAAAAAAATGATACATATTTCAAATATCCTAATTTTTTTTAAATAAAATTATTATAATACCCTTACATAAAAAGTCAATTCTATTTACAAAAACAAAACAAAAAACGTGCTAATATTCAAAACACTACAATTTAAAATTTAAAAATAAAAATATTTTATAAATTTTAATAAAATACAAAAAAACTACTACAAAAAATTATCCAAAGCACTCTCACTTTTTTATTTCTTTTTTTTTCTAAAAAAGTTAAATATCTTAAAAGTCAAAATTAAAAACTATCCCAAACAAACACTCAGTAGTTTTGTCATATCTATATAACAAGATAAAATAAGGTGATGAGACATTTATAGAGCGTTAAAAACTCAATTTTTGAAGTAAGACAATTTTAATTTTTTATTTTAGTCTCTCTTCTCTCTAATGTTTTTCTATGTAAAAAAGAAAAAAAAATTACTATTACTTCTCCTTTTATTAATTTAATAAAAAAATAATTTTGACTTTTACTTTTCTTATTTCTTTTATCACTATAAATTAAAAAATTAATAAAATTATATTTTTAATTGAGTGTGTTAAAATTAGTTGATCAATAAATAATTAAATTATTAATCTTATTTTATATTTTATTTTTAAATTACTAAAATTAAATAATTTAGTGGCTTTATGCCCGACTAATAACTAGATTCTTTACATTAATTATATAAGATAAGATTTACTTAATATAGCAGCAAGTTAATATTTTAAGAAAAATAATGTTAACTTATTTTGATTGGGAGTTGCTAATGCTACAACCATAATTTGTGGTCCAACTCACTATTTAACGCATCTTTGTTAAAATTATTACTTTACCCTTTTAAAGTAAACTTGTTATGACTTTTTTGCGAATTGTCTGTTTTAGTTATTAAATTATTATTTTTATGGATATGCCTTGTTTGACTAGATATCATTTTTAAAAAAAATTTGATAAAATAAAATATTACAAATAAACATTGTAAAACAAAAGCTTAATAGACATATTTTATTAGAAAAAAAGTTTCAAAATACATACCTTAATTATTTTTGTGTTAAAGACGTGAAACAAAAATTGCCAGAGTTATGAATTATGTTTTTTTGTTGTTGTTTTAAATACTTGTGGTTAGATTTATGAATTTGTACTATTATTTATTTATGAATTTCTACTTCAGTTTTAAAATTTATTTGGGTTTCTTTTAGTATTTATTATGTTTAAATATCTGGGGTTTTTTTATTTCATAGTATTAATATTATATTTACATTCTTTAGATTTATTTTCGGTTCTTGAGATCAATGGTTGCAAGCTATTCGTGAGAAAGAGCAATAAAATTAAAGTCGTATGAATTTGTTTTTTCTTTCAAAATAGTTGACATTAATTAAACGACCAAATTTTTTTTTATATAACTTTGTTATTTTTTTGCATTAATTTCATAGTTCTTATGAATCTTGTGTTGGGAGACAATCCAACGTCAAAATAAAATATATACATATTCGGTGATTCAGAAAATACATCTTTATTAATTTTTAACAATTACAATAATCTGAAATTACAGAAAAATAAAATAACAGAAATAACATGAATAGAATTTACAAATCGAGTCCTGCAATCACAGTTTCCTTAAGAATGATTCACCGCCTACCGAAAGTGTTGCAGGTTTTCCACCGGCGTCACTCTCTCAGGATAAAACGGCTACACGATCGTTGAAACACCACTAAGGATCGGCTACGAACGTACCCCGTCTATTTTTCTCTCTCTTACAGCTTGCAATATAATCTGAAAATTGTATCTCTCATTTCTCACATCTGCTGTGATTTTCTCTGTTCTGTCTCTTCTTCTCTCTGCTCTTCTCCATTTTTGAAAACTGAATAGGATTAGAGCATATATAGGTTTTCCATCATAGATGGGGTTTCAGGAGAATCAATAGCCATGAATAGTGTTGATTCTCAGGATTTAATTGCCAATTGAAATCTACTATTGAATTCTAAAATTCAATGGTCAATGAATTCACAAAAATTCTAACATCTTGATTTTACCCAATCTATATATGTGATAGAGCGTATATAGATTCAAAATTTTTACGTAAAAGGTTCCTTGTCATACAAATAAAAAATGAAAACAAATTTTTTTTATATCTACATATAAAAAAACAAACAAAATTACAATTTGTATGAGTCTTGGTTTTACTCAGTTTATATATGTAACGGAAAATACATAGACTTAATATTTTTCTGTGAAGGGTTTTTCGCCTTAAAAATACTCAGGGGGATCAAAAATATTTAGGAAATACATCTTTTATTTATTTTTTTTGATCAATAAAAAAATTTATATTTATCATCCAAACAAAGACAGCTTTGAACTTATGTACATTTTAAGAAAATAAGATCAAAGCTCAAATATCATACAATTTAATTAAATCTTTTGTTCTTAACTAGATTCTAGGCCACATCAGCGACTTTAAATCCAACACAAAGGTCAGCTACTACATGACAAAGCAGTGGATCTACCACTTAATCAATTTATAGGTAAAAATACTAGCAAACAAACATGCATGCATACAAAATTAGCCGATCCCGATAGATAGTTTCTTAAGTTGTTGGCGTGTGTGATCCCGATAGATAGTTTCTTAGATAGTTTCTTTAGTTTCTTAAGATAGATCACTACATATGGAAGGGGGAGACACACTCAACATTCACAGTGCAATTCTTGTGTAATCTCTTGGATAAGGCTGGCGAGAGAAAGTGGGGGAGCATCAGTGGACTTTGGAAGATAGTAGGGCCACCAAAATGTTGGTTGTTCAGTTAGATGGCGATACAAAATAAAGTTGTCACTAAAAAAATTCTAGCAAGCCGCCTGATCCTTAAATCGTGTGTGAATCTTAACTGTATTTTTTGCAACATAGAGGTAGAATCAATTAACCACCAATTTGTACAGTGCCAAGTAACATGGAATGTGTGGTCAGCTTTGATGCGTTGGTGGGGTAGCCAATGGGTATCTCCTGAAACTTTGTATAACCTGCTCAAATTTGGGATGAAAGGGAAGAAGAAGTGCCTTCGAGGACAACTATGGAATACAACGTTCATAACTGGAATCTGATTTTTGTGGCTGACAAGGCATAGGTTGGCGTTTGATAATGTCATGACTGATTATGAGGAGGTGGTGTATCTGACAAAATTAAGGACATGGTTATGGATGAAAGGTAAACTGCAAAACAGAATTTCTAGGGCGGAAGAGGTCTTCTTCAACCTTGAGGCCGTTCTTCATTAGGAGTTGTAGTTTGCTTAGTTATCTTCTTACCAACTGGTTGTAAACTTCTACTTCTGTATTAGGTTTCAGCTGTAAAGCTTCCTAGTTTTTTAGTTTTTCCTTTTGTTGGTTATCTCCCTCGCGTGTTGTTTTGCATGAGAGTTTATATTGTACCGTTTCTTTTTATCTATATATTTATGGTGCTCTTTTTCTCGTTCAAGAAAAAAAGGTTGTTAGCGTGTGTGGAAGTCTATCTCCATCCTATTTTAATTATTTAAATCGTTTATTTTATTAATTTTAATATATTAATTATGTAAATGCTTAAATTGATCGAATATTAGTAAGTGCATTAAAAAAATACATTTGTCTAAAGAAATGAATGGTAATTTTATTTATTTCTCAAGACAAATGTGATTTGTTTATGCACTTACCAATATTCGATCAATTTGATATTATATATAGTACTGTTTATTTTTTAAAAACAAATGTGATTTGGTCATCTACTAATCGATTCATACTATGTCAACTTAATACTTTACATAAATGATCTTTACAGTGAGAGCAATAAGTGAACGGTTTGAATCATTATAGTGAAACTGGTGTGGACTCTAAGCGTGCAAATTGCACCGTAGAGAAGCTTGTTTCATTATTATTATTATTATTGTACACAAAACAAGTACGCAACAAATTGGCTTGATCTAATTAGTTAAAGATCCTAATTAGGTCAACCATGCGCATGTTAGTTAAAGCATTATCTCAAACTGGCAAATAGAGATTACTACAACAAATTGCCTAGTTGTTTATTATGTATGATCTAATTAAGGGAATTATTTCTGTAAAGCATATATTTAAAGATTTGTTAATTTCCGATGACCAGCCATGCAGGCACCACAAAAGCAAAATAATGAAAGAATTAATTCAATAAATAACTCAAGCTTAATTGCGCCCTTACGTAAAAAATAAAAATACTTCTAAGCCAACGTTTGGTCTGAAAAGTTTAATAACTTTTTTCTACAGCTTCTTTTTTTCTTTTCTCGACTCTTTTTTTATTTTTTTTATTTTTTCAATTTCTTGTGACAAAAAATAATCTAAAAAATATATCCATTAAGGTTAAAGTTGAAAAAATTCACTAAATACGACAAAGAAACTAAAAAAACATGTTAAGTAGAGTTTTCCATTTTATCTTAAACTTTTTTTTTTATTTTTGTCAATTTTTCTTACTTTTCTGATTACTCATGATAAAAGAAATTTAAAAAATATACTTATTTGGGATAGTGAAAAAAGTTTACTGAAAACAAAAAAAGTCATATAAAAAAACTAGACCAAGTGCTATTACTTTTATATTTAGGTATTTTTTTTAATAACTCCCAATAAAAAGATATAAAGCTATTTCTAGTCCTCTTACATTTTTTTGTAATTTTCTAAAATTATACTTTTCCCCTTAAATATTTAAGCAAAGAAGGGATTTCTCTTTAATGCACCCATTTTTTTTAGTACAAGAACTAAATACATTCGGTACTCGTACATTATGCATAAAAATTTATACATGTAAGTGTAATTAGTAAAAAAGAGATAACTTTTAGAAGCACCCCCATTTCTCAACCAGATTTTATCATTTCTGTAAATTAAGTGCCTTAGTTTTAGATACTTTTATAAAAAGTATGCATTATAAATCCTAGAACTCACTAATAAATATTTAAATTTTATATTTATCTCGTTGTGCTTGATTATAAATAAAATTTTGTCTTTATGCTTGGAATATGCTCCCACTAAATTGAATTTTGGATGATTTAATATAAGGTTTTATTTTGATAATTTATTTGATAATAGATTCTATGTTTCGAACTGTTATCCTACGAGATCTTTTTAACAATTTTTGAAACTTTTATACCCTCAAAATATTCTCTATGAAATTGATATCATTTAATACTCGAATGATTTTATTCCCAACATTATACCACATGTTAAGGAATATTTGTGAAGACTTTATCATCCCATTTAATTTTAATTCCAGAATATCTCATGATTCTATATTTACGTTTCAGCATGTTATAGTAATATAATATAGTTGAAAACATAACACTTTAGATGACAGGTTGGAATTAAATAGAAAGATAAAATTTCCATAAATATTCATTAACATGTGTTATAATGTTGGAAATAAAATTAACCGAGTATTAAATGATATCAAATTTCATAAAGAACATTTTGAGGATATAAAAGTTCTAAAAATTATTAAAAAGATCTCACGAAATAACAGTTCAGGGTATAGAATCTATCGTTAAATAAATTGTCAAAATAAAACTCTAAGGTAATTAACCTTTGAATTTTTAGATTTAGTTACTGAGGTAGCATATATATGATTTTGCCCTGGTTGGTATGCCAAGTAGTTGAGATGCCTTTTTTTCTTTTTCTTTGCGTTGATGCCGGTTTTAAAAGATTATTTAATTGGGAAGTGGTAGGGGGGAGACTTCACAAATTTTTAAATAAAAAAATAAAATTAAATACAACCACAAGCTTGTGACTTTTGTTAGATTCTTGGGTCAATGGTTCTAATCAGGCATCAAATTTTGATTTTATAACAGTTCCATGCCATTTGGGCCTTCTTTTTTTTTCTTTTTTACAATGCAAAACAATTTACTTCAATTAGGATGTTCCATTTTGTATTATAAGTTGGAGATTTATGTATGGGTTGACGTTTCAAAATTCAGCAAACACTTAGTAAATTGATAGGCATTCAACGTAGCAAAGAGTCGGTAATAATTCGATAAGACCATGTTTGATATGTAGAATTGAATTAAGATTCATGAAAGAAATAAATAATTTATAATTCTCACGTATTTTTTTTAATAAGGTAGGATAGTAAATAAGAGTATGTATATATTGATATTAATTATTTATCTCGTATTTGATTAAAGTGAGATAAAATATAGTATAAAAATAAAAGAAATTCTATATGCACGTGATGCTATCATTATGTTATGGGTGTTTAGTATTGTTGAAACTAATAATTTATAAATTATAATATTTAGCAAAAGTTATGAGTGCGATAAATATGTTAATTTGTAACTAACATAAAAGAAAAAAAAATATAACTTATAGCAAAAATTATGAGTGTTGAAAATAGATTATAATTGATTGTTAAAATTAATAATACAAGGCTAAAAATTGGTGCTAGAAGCTCAACCAAACACCCCCTTTGATAGTTGTGCTTTTCTAATTTTTGAATGGAGTTTTATTGTTTGCCCGTATTGCTAATATTTTAAAACAATTTAGGTGGAGAAGTAAAAGCCTAAAAGATATTTTAGGATCGATGAGCCTAAATTCGGGAACTATAGTCAATAAATTTAGATGACAACTTAATTTAAAATGCATATTTATGAACGTTGTCATTTGAAACTAACAAGGGTAATGCAAGGCTGTTTGGTTAAATAAATTTAAGTCAATGCGTTAGATCTTTCACACGAAGAACCAATAAATATTTACTAAAATGGTTCTGCATTTGATTAGAATATTTTGTGCAATATTACTTAGTTTTCTCAAGAGCTTCCCACCATATATTAATAATATTTAATATTTATTTTTTATAACATTTACATTAATAGTTGACATTTATTCTCTCTCCCTCTCTCCTCTTTTTATCTTTTCTCTTACCATTAGTTTATGTCTAATATATAAAAATTCTGTAACTTACTACTAATAACTTAAGTATTTCGAATCACATTGATAAACTTTTTATTCAAGTTATTGAACTAGTAATTCACTTTGATAATTACAAATAGTACTAAAGCCAACATTATTTCGTAGTAGGGCTCCGTGATTGTACGAATAAAAGAGTAAAGGTTTTGAAAAAGAGTAGAGGTCCCGATATTGTATACTTTGTATACGCTTATAGGCTACTCCATGCCTGCTAATGGGTTACTATTCGCATCCAAATCAGACAAAGAACTTGAGTCATGATACGAGAGCGTCACGTCTTTGAGTGAGAAATATTGTGATACAACATCCTACATTGATGAGATATAAAAATTATGTATGGTATATAAAAAATTTATGAGTTGTTATAAATAACTTGATTTAAGTATTTTGAGTTACGTTATTATACTCTTTATTCAAGTTATTAGGTTAATGGTTCTTGTGTAGTTTAACTTCAGCTTCTCTTTATTTAATACTCTATCTCTCTCTCATAACTCTTTTCTTTTCTTTTCTTTTTTTATCAAATCCATGTTTTGCTCTTTCATATAAAAAAAATACATTTTTATGCACATCTCTCTCTCTCATTCTCTCTCTAACTCAATTTTTTTCTCTTTGTTTTTTCAAATCCATGTTTCACTCTCACATAAAAAATACATTTTTAATATATGTGCATATTTACTAACCGAATAATATAAGTTAATTTTGTATATTTATTAGTTTACATATATTTTTTTATCTATCTATTATATTATAGCAAAGCATGATATAATATAATCTAAACTCATCATATCTAAATTCCTTAATAATTAAAATATTTCCTTAAAAGATATTTTACTATCCCAATTTTCTAACCTAGAATCCCAATTTTTTAAAATTTTGAATTTATTAATTATTTGCAGAACACCTACTAGTTAACCAATTTAACCATTGATTCTAAAAATAAAACATTAATTTATTCATGTTATCTAGCTAATAGGAAACTTCAATTTTGCCAACTTAAGACTCTTTTTTTTTTTTTTTTAAATTAGTGGTACCTAAATTTAAGACTTTGTTGATTAGTGGTATACAAAAAGAAGTTGTCAATCTACAAAAATTCTGCATCATACGAAAATTTATTTTAGTAATTTATAATTTGAATATGTCAACTCTAATTAAATAATTCTTATTATTGCATACCAAAGATTATTAAACTTCATAACTATAGCATATCAAAAGTTTTCATTTGTCAATTCTCTCTATTGCATAAGCAATTAGTTGCAAATTAAAAAAATAAAGAATTTGTATTTAGTCAAATAGTTTTCACGTGTCAATTAATTGTAATTTCTTTATTTACATTCATAAAAATAAATTTGTAATTTTTGTCTTGGATACCTTAAAAACAATTCGACAAGTTTTAGAAATTTTACGTTGTTTAATTAATTGGGACTTTGATTTTAAAATTTACATAATCAGAGACTGTGTTCTTATTTTTTTTTTACATTTGCGGGAGATTCATTGGGTAAATTTGACATTAAAGAATTTAAAATAATTTTTTAAATATAAATTTATTATTTTTATAATTTATTTGTCACTCTTTCTTTGCCAAACTTCCTATATAGAATGAAAGTCTGTTAAAAATTATTTTTTTTCCCTTTTTCCCCTCGAAAAGTACTGGAAAACTTGTTTACTCTTCAAGATTGTTTGAAATGTGATTCACATGCTGGAAAACTTCTATATATTTTCAATATAATATTATATAAAATATTAAGCATATAAAATTTTAAATTTAATACACCTCAAAAGAAATTAAGAACATACGTTGTCAACCAGTGATATTTGTTAAATTAAATTGATGAAACCATTTACCATTATTTGAATTCTTTAATTATTAACTCACATTCTTTGCTCTGTTTTTAGTTTTTCAGAATAATAGTATATATATTTAATTGATGAAAAACTGTTTATAAATAATAGTTATTCTATTTTTTATATAAAAAAATGACATAAAAAATAACTCTTAGAAGGATACTTATTTATCCATGGTTTTCATCTTATCCCAAAAGTGTTTTTTTCTGAATTAAATGCATAGATTTAATTAGTTTTTGTGCCACAATAGTGTGGCATTTTTTATTACTTTGTCCATATTTTAAATTAATATTTAAGTATAGAGTTGTTAAAGATTGTGCAAACTCAAAATTCAAAGTAGTTTGATTTAATCCATTATATAAATTACCATAAACAACTATTATTGAATTAAATATTAAGTTGCGTTTTTTTATAACTAAATAAAATTAAATATCAAGAAAATCTAATCTAGATAAAAAAATCAAATGCTTAAAAACTAAAGCATCGTTAGATGTCTCTTTTACTTTATCTAATGACCTATCTCTAAGACTAGCTGATAGGTCCCAACAATTAACACGTTAGCTTTAATACCGTAATGACCCAAGTGGATCGATGATTCAATAATTTAAATAAATAATCTAACAATCTAACGTAAAATTATTAATCCCATGTTATTAGTAGTAATTCATAAATTTCTTTATATACTATGACTTCTTTATATACAATGACATAATTTTTATTTCTCACCTACGTGCGATAAAGTATCACAATATCTTCTATATAATTTTTATTTCATTGCATGACTCAGATTCTTTCCCTGACTGGGATGTGAATAGCAATTTTTTAACAGATATAAAGTAACTCATAAACGTGCAAAAAGTATACAACCTTAGAGCATTTACTAGTATCTGGAGCTTTTACTTCTCTATTTGTACCACTTCGAAATCCTTAACGGAATTAGAGTTGACTCGAATACTATTTATAACGACCTAAGTGAATTACTAGCCTAATAACTTTAATAAATAGTCTAATAGCGCAACTCAAAATACTTAAACTTAAGTTATTAGTAATAACTCACAAGTTTTATTATATATGAGACTTAATTTATATTTTCCAGCGATGTTGAATATGGTATCACAATATTCTTACTCAAATATGCAATGTCCTCATCCAATAGCACATGTTCTTTTCCTAATTGTGATGTGGATATCAGCCTATTAGTTAACACAGAGCAATCTATAAATGTGCATATGATATACATTCTCAATGCTTTTATTCCTCTTTTGAGCCTCTATTACTCCATTTACATTACCACATAGTCATATAAGGGAACCAAAATTGGCTCGATACTATTTGTAACAATTCAAATGGACTACTGACTCAATAACTTAAACGAATTGCCTAATACTGCGGCCTAAAATACTTAAGACCAAGTTAGTGCCCGTACCCCATAAGTTTCTTTATATATTAAATGTAATTTCTATTTTTCACCAATGTAGGATATCTTATCATAAATATGATTCTTCATATAAATAAATCTTTTGTTTTTCTTTGATTTTCGGGTTAAAATGTATCATTGCATGAGATGTGTAATGTGAATCGTGACTCTAAAATAAATATTAGATGGTACTTTAAAATTTTTTTGATTTATAACATAAAAAGACAGTTTATTACTATTTTGGTAATAAAATATGCACAGTGATTTATTCAGATTTTTTGGTAAGCAGTTATATTCGTTTATATGGTATCTAAATATTCTCATTTTGTATAGTATAGTTATCATTTTACATAATATTAAATTTTATTATCAAATATAATTCATTACGAATAACAGTGTTATTATTTTCTATAATAAAATTATTATATTCTCATTTTCTGTAATAAAATTATCATTTTTCTCATTTTCTCAATTTTTCAATTTCTCAATTTCTTATTTTCTGTAATAAAATTCTCATGATGAATAACAGTGTTATCATTTTTAGCAACAACTATTCTCATGACGAATAACAGAATTATCATTTTCTGTAATAATGATTTCCATTCTTATATAAAACAGATGAATGAGCACACAAAATGGAGGTTTATGATAATTACACTTTAATTTTCAACAACAAGTTTACAACAATCATGTAAAAAAAATCCTAAAAAATACATAAAATTATTTTTTTTTGTTGAAAATAGTGTACCTTATCAAACTATTAATCATAGAATATAAATATCATAAATGATAAATCAATGACATTCGTATAGTTATATCCAGCCTAATGATTATAATAGAATATATCTATAATACAAATCATAAGGGTATTGATTTTGATAGGTGTTTTATGTGGCACTACTCTCTTTCTCTCTCTCTCTCCATTTGTAATTTAATTTTTTTACACTTTTAATTTTAAATTCAATATTTTTTCTTTTTTTTTTTAATTTCAAATTCAATTTTTTTATCTTTGATTAAATATATATTTTTAATATATATGAAAATAACCTATTTTGTTACTTTTAGTTTAAATTAAGTGTATACTTAATGAAAATATTTTTGAATATCTACTTAATAATTTAAAAAAATATTTCTTATTTAAATTAATTTTATAATTAAATTATATTTAAAGTGTCTTTAAGCACGAGTAATTACTAGTAGTTTACATATCTAAACTGTATATATGCATTTAATTTTTATAATAACATATAAAGGTATAAATATCTAAAAAAGCATTAAATATTTAAATAAGAACTTCACAGAATAACAAATTATTATATAAAATTAAGAGTTAGTTAGCATTTAGTCATATTTTTAAGAGTCGTGGAACAATTAGTCTTACTACTAAATTTTTTAAAATTTTAATTCTATTTTTAAATATTTTATTTATTATAGGATAAATTAGCCCATCTTCTCACGTTGCATTCCAAAACCCTTCTTCTTCAATCATTGTTTGCAACAAATCCCAATTACCGTCTCCTCCTTATCCTCATTGCCGTCGGCTCTCTTTCGCTGATCCTCCTCCTCCTAATCATCGTCGCCCCTTCCTCTTCCATCCAAATATGAATTATCGACGACGCTGGCGCTCCTTCTTCGATCTACTTTAATGGATTCCGCTTTTGTCACTCCTCCTCCTTATTCACTGCTCTTTCGCCTCCTCATTCTCCATCGCTCCTCCTCCTTATTCACTGCTCTTTCGCCGTTGATCCTCCTCCTCTTCCACATTGAAGAGCCTCCATTTCTTCTTATCTTCTTTTTCGTTCGTCGCCATCACCGTCGCTTTAACTTCTTTTCTAATCTTAGATTCGACGACTGAATGCGTCGAAATCAGTAAAAAAAACCATGTTAGCGCTGAACTCATAGTGTCTCTCTTAGCGATCATGAAATTAAAAATCACGTCTCTCAAGAACTTGTCCTCGTCGTATGTTAGAAATTTCATCTCTATCCAAATTTTACCAGAAAGGAAAAAAAATTGAACTATTTGGTGGAGGGTGAATTATTTGCTATCATCTCTATTCAAATTTTTGCTTGTTATCTCTATCTAGATCTGTTTGTTGGAAGGAAAAAAAAATTAAATTGAAATTTTTGTTAAAGTGATAAATTTTTACGTTAAACTGTTATGAGAAATTCTGTTAAAATAATAAATTTATCATAAGTTAAACTGATAAATTTATGTTAAAGTGATATACTTTGTAAAAAAAGAAAGAGTTGTTGAAGTTAGTGTCAAAAAAAGTGGCTGGCTGTTCTAGACTGTAGCTGAATTTTTTTTAAAATTTATATAAAAATAAAAAATAAAAATAATGTACAACTAAACAGTTATAGCTGAATTGTGTCATAATAGTTGTGTAACTTGCATTTTCTAATAAATATAGTTTAATATGGTTTCACTGGATTTGTTAGCCAAAAAAATTTAAAAAAGGAAAAAAAAAGCGTAGAACCAGAAAGGGCAGCGAAACGCGGAAAATAGTTATCCCAGGTGGCATAATTGTTTGATCTCACGCATCTCAAGCACCAATAAAACTCTGAGGTGAAATGGCAGCAGAACAAAAATAAAGAAAGAAACAAACAGATCGATAACGACACTATCTTGTCATTATATATATATATATACATATTTATATGTCCGAATCAGTTTGTAGATAATTTGATTAATTTTTTGAGATAAAATTTTATATGAATTAATTTTAAACAATTAACAACAATTAAAAAATTTCAAACGTGAGAACTAAGCGACAGCAGCTCAAGCCTTAAAACCCATGGATTACAATCTTGGCCCTTCGGTGTGAAAATTTTCTCATATCAAGTGAAGTGCGCAGAAGGTTTTGATCAATTCTCTTTGGAGCTCATCAGAACACCATGTACGGATTACATGTTTACAGAGAAGTGAGAGCCGGAGTTCGCCAATCGGTTTTCAAAGCGATTACCTCATTCGATTCATCAAGGTGATGTATTTTTCTGCAAGACCTTTGGGTTTTTAGTTTGTGGGTTTCTTGAAATGGGTTAAAATCATTGCCGGGTTCTTCGCTGTTTTTTATGATTGTTCCCAACCTCAGTTTTCTGACGATTGGGTTTCTTCTGATTGTTTAACCATTAACGTTTGACATTGGTGATTGATAAGCTTGTGGATCCAATTCAAGAAGAAAAGGAAAATTCCCTACAACAGAGGAAGGAATTGATCTTTATTCAACAATAGGAAAATGGGTCTCCCAAAGAAAGGAAGTAAAAAATGAAAAAAGAATCCTCATTACACACACTCTTCCTTTCCGCCTATACCTCTTATACATTCCCCTTCTTCGTAAGCTTAACTAACTTCTAACTAAGGGCTCAAATGGCAACTTTTTTTTTTTTTTGCTTTTTTGTGTTTTTAGCCAAAAAAATTAAATTTAATTCAAAGTAAGTTGTTTGGTAACTTGGTTTTTAGCTTTTTTGAGGTTGGTTGTTTGGATAAAAGGTTAGCTTTTTATTTTTTGTTCAAAATGGACAATTTTACCTTTCCATATATTTAATAAGGTCTTGCTAACCACCGTCTAAATGGACGGTGGTTAATAGGATAATGAGGACAAAATTTTTTCAATATCAATACACTTTTGGAGGTGAAGCCTATCACTTTCACATATATCAATACACTTTGGAGGTGAAGCCTATCACTTTCACATATATCAATACACTTTGCACATATATATATATATACATTATAAACTCATTATTCACCGCCCATTGGGCGGTGGTTAGCATTTTTCTATTTGATATTAACAATTATATATAATTGGTAGTGGTAGTAAATAAGTTATGAATAAGGGGTGCTATTGAATTTTAAAAGAGGTGAGAGTTTGAATAGAATATTATGAAAGCTTGTGTTTTGATTTGACTTTTTAGTATTTTAGTTTTTTGGCTTTTTTGCCAAACAGGTAATCTTAGCTTTTTGGCGTTTTTAGCCAAAAAGCCAAAAAGCTAAGTTGCCAATCAAGCCCTAACTCTATCTAACTAACTACTTAACTAACTACAGCTCAGCTCTCATTAGCTCGACTCTGCGCTCTTTATTCCCGACTATTGTTGCTTCCCAAATGCTCAGCTCACCAGCTCCTCGCAGCTCTGCTCCCAGTTACAATTGCCCAACTCTCAGCTCTTAGCTCTGCTCCCAGTAGCAATTGCCCAGTTCTCCCATTTGAGCTGCAACTTCACTTGTACTTCACTTATTAAGCATTCTATCATTTCCCACCCCATTAAAAAACCTTGTCCTCAAGGTTGAAAGGTTGGAAATTTGCTCTGGATATCATAAAGAAATTCCCAAGTAGCATCTGTAATAGGAGAATTTAACCACCGAAACAACACTTGTGTGGCTGGTTTGTTGTGCCTTTTTACCATTCGCTTGTCAAAAATAGCCACTGGTTCAGCTCTAATCTGGCCTTAGGGCTAAGCGTAGGCAATGTGGATTGTACAACTATCTGATCTCCCACTTTTCTTTTTAGAGACGAGAGATGGAAAACTCAGTGAATTTTGGAATCTTGTGGCAAATTCAATTTGAATGCTACAGGACCAATCCTCTAAATAATCTGGTAAGGTCCATAAAACTTTGGGCTAAGCTTGTTTTTGGTTTTCAATGAGACAGAGCACTGTTTAAAAGGTTGCAACCTCAAATATACCCAATTTCCAATTTCAAAGGATCTCCCAGATCTATGTTTATCAGCTAATTGTTTCATCCTAACTTGAGATTGCTCCAAATGTTCCTTCAAAAACCTCAGCATCTTTGTCCTGTCCATAACACAGTCATCAACTGCTGCCATCAATGAAGTTCCTTGTATGTATTGTTTAAGGCGTGGAGGAGGTTGACCATACACAGCTTTATAAGGAGTTAGCTCAGTAGATATGTGATATGTAGTGTTATACCACCACTCAGCCAAATACAGGAATTTATACCACTGCTTGGGTCTGTCACCAACAACACACCTCAGGTACTTTTCCAAACATCCATTAATAACCTCAGTTTGTCCATCTATTTGTGGATAGTAGGAGAAACTCATACATAGTTGAGTCCCTTGCAATCTGAAAAGTTCACCCTAGAATTTGCTAGTGAAGGTAGGATCTTTGTCAGATACGATTGAATAAGGCATGCCATGCAACCTAAAGATGTTATCTAAGAAAACTTGCGCAACTTCTGTGGCAGTATAAGGATGTGAAAGAACAGAAAAGTGAGCATACTTGCCCAATTTGTCTACCACTACAAAAATAACAGTTTTCCCATGGGAATTTAAAAGGCCTTCAACAAAATCCATTGAGATATTTGTCCATAATCTTGTAGGCACAGGTAGAAGTTGCAGCAAACCTGGGATGCTAATATTTTCACTCTTATTCCTTTGGCATATATCACATTCTGCAACATATTTTGAAACATCTCCCTTCATTCTCTTCTAATAAAAAGATTGTTTTAGTCTTCTATATATATCCTTTCTCCTCCAGAATGGCCCCCAACAGGACTGGCATGATGTTCTTGTATGAGTTTGCTTCTGAGTGGCTTAGAATTTCCCACCATTAACCTGGTTTTGTAATACAACAACTGATGCTGCCACATAATATTAGGATGTTTCATAGGGGCTGTTTGCAGCTCTGCAGTTAATTTTTCTAGTTCTTCATCTTTATTTATACTTTCTTGCAGCTCTTTAACCCATCCTTCCAAAACTATTGAAATTCCTTTGGAGCTGGCTTCCACTTCAGTACCTGCATCTTCTCCCTTCCTGGAGCTGCCTTCCACTTCAGTAGCTGCATCTTCTTCTCCCTACCTGGAGTTGCCTTTCACTTTAGTACCAACATCTTCTCCATTCCTCGATAATGCATCAGCAGCCCTATTTTCAATTCCCTTCCTCTAAATGATGTCATAATCATAACCCAAAGCTTGGATAACCATTTCTGCTGCATTAGAGTTGTTAACCTTTGCTCCAACAGGTACTTGAGGCTTAGATGATCAGTTCTAACTTGGAAGTGCCTGCCCAACAAGTACTGCCTCCACTTATTGATTGCCATGACTAGAGCTAATAATTCTCTTTCGTAAGTTGACACCCCTAAATTTTTTAGAGAGAATGCCTTACTGAAAAAGGCTATTGGCATCCCTTCTTGCATCAATACAACACCTACACCTCTTCCTTAAGCATCACATTCTATAACAAAGAGTTTGTTATAATTTGGAAGAGCTTATACTGGAGTTGTGTTCATGGATTCCTTGTGTTTCTCAAAGGCTTTTTCAGCCTCTTCAATCCACTGAAAGGCATCCTTCTTTAACATATCAGTGAGTGGCTGGCTGATTTTCCCATCATCCTTCACAAATCTTCTGTAGTAACCTGTTAACCCCAGAATCCCTCTTAATGTTTTAAGAGTTTTGGTTTTAGGCCAATTGATCATGCATTCTACCTTGGAAGAATCTACAGCTACTCCTTGGTCAGAGATGGTGTGCCCCAAATATTCTATTTGAGTTTTCCCAAATGCACATTTTGATATCTTAGCATATAATTGATTTTCCCTAAGTTTACATAGAGTGAGTCTAAGTTGGTGAAGATGATCACTCCATGAAGTACTATAAATCAGTATATCATCAAAGAATACGAAAATAAACCTTCTTAAGTACGGCTTGAATACCTCATCCATTAGGCTTTGGAAGGTGGATGGGGCATTAGTGAGGCCAAATGGAATAACCAAGAACTCATTATATCCTTCATGAGTTCTAAAAGCTGTCTTCTCTATGTCTGCCTCAGCCATTCTAATTTGGTGATACCCATGTCTTAAGTCTAACTTGGAATAAAATTTGGTTCCCAGCAATTCATCCCACATCTCATTTATAATAGGGATATGATATTTGTCCTTTATGGTTTCTCTGTTTAAAGCCTTGTAATCAATACGCATTCTCCAAGCATTGTCCTTTTTCTTAATTAGTAGTACATGAGAAGAGAAGGTGCTATTGTTGTTCTTAATAATTCTACAATCCAACATTTCCTTAACTATTTCTCTATTTCACTCTTTTGGACATAAGGATACCTTTAAGGTATAATATTTGGGGGTTGAGCTCCAATTCTTAGAGGAGTTTTATAGTCATGCATTCTAGCAAGGGCAGACCCTTGGGTTCTTTAAAGACATCTTCAAATTCCTTTAAAATTTGAGTTACCTCTGATTTTTCTTCCACTTGATTTTCCATAACTTGCATACTGCATTGTTGAGCCTAAATGCCTTGAGATCTCTTTGCTAGTTCCTTTTGCATATGTGCATAATCCACTTGTTGAACTTCAATTGCATTCCCTCACTTTAGCACATGCTTCTTTCCATTTTCTAAAAATTCCATTCGGAGCTCCTTAAAATCGCATAGCACAAGCCCTAAAGTAAAACCACTGTACCCCCAATACCATATCACAACCTCCCAAATGTAGGAGCCTCACAGAGGAGGCTCAAATTGGGCGATATGGGACAATCCAACACGCCTGGACCACAGCAGCCAGATACTCGGCACGCTGGAAAGCGAGCAACCTAGCTCTGATACCAAGTTGAAAAGCTCAGTCTACACAATTCTTTAAAATCCATGTGTTAAGGAAAGTAGAAACTAAGTCTTATAATCTGCACAGAAACTAGGTGATGTGGAACAATCCTTAAAACCCAAGTTGAAAAGCCCAACCTACACAATTTCATAAAACTTAGGTGTTAAGGAAATAAGAAACTAAGTCTTATAAACCGCATATAGGGGCTTAAACTGGGCGATGTGAGACAATTCAACACACTCCTGGACCACAGTAGCCAGATACTCAACATGTTGGAAAGCGAGTAACCCAGCTCTGATACCAAGTTGAAAAGCTCAGTTCGCATAACTCCTTAAAACCGAAGCGTTAATGAAAGAAAAAATTGAAGCTTATAAACCGCACAGAGGGGACTCAAACTAAGCGATGCGGGACAATTCAACAAGGTTGTCCCTTGCACCACCCATTGGAAATCATTTACTATGGCCTTATTGTATAACCTGGTGCCATCTGCAACCACCACAGGTAAGGGGCTTGTGAATTGTATATTGCTACCAGTTCTCGCTATGATTGGGTCCACAAAATTATGGGTACTACCATAATCAACTAAAATAGTTATGCCACATTTCTTAACTCTTCCTTTAATTCTCATAGTTCTATAAGAAAATGACCCAGAAATTGCATGGACTGAGATTTGCAACTCTTCCACTTCTTCCTCAGCCTCTTTTCCAAGTATCTCATGTTGTTCTTCATAGAATTCTTCTTCCTCAGCTTATAATAAAAAACGTTGTTTCTTTTTGCATATGTGACCTCTAAAATATTTCTCATCACAACCATAACATAATCCCTTAAACCTTTTGTCTTCTAATTCCTTCTGTGTCATCTTCTTGATTGGCGGTATATGCACCCCTGTTTTTGTTTGCTCAGTGAATTTGGAATGCTGATTCTTGAGTATTGAAGAACTACTCCAACTTCCTACCTTAGATTTCCTTGCAATTGCTTCTAAGCTATCTTCTTGGAGTCTAGCCAATCCCATGGCCTGAGATATGTTTGTTTGTTTGAACATTTGCACACCTGCTTTAATTTCTTTCTTGAGCCCACTGAGGAAACAACTGGTGAAGAACCCTTCGTTCAGTCCATGAGTTTTATTTGGTAGTTCTTTAAATTCTCTTGATAAGCTCTTACCATAGTTGTTTGTCTCAATTTAGTCAATTACCCAATTGCATCTTCAAAACTTGAAGTGTCGAATCTACTGGTGATGGCTTCTACGAATTCCTCCCAAGTTCTTGAGGTATGCGATCTCTCAGACCATCTAAACCACTATATCGCCCTATCATCCATGTGTATTGATGCCAATTTAGCCTTGTGATTTTCTCTATACCATTGAATTCGAAGAATTTTTTGCATTTATAGATCCATCCCTTAGGGTCTTCTCCGTTAAATTTGGGAAATCTACCTTGGCAAACCTAGTTTGCCAATGATTGCAGCCACTTCCACCGTTTGCGGTTTGAGAAGGGTTGGACTGATTTGATCTTGATCCCATTACTCTTTCAACAAGCTGTTTTTATTTTAAATTTAATGATACGACCAAATTCTTAACCTCATTCATTGTCTCGGTTTGTTTGCTTAAGGTCTGTGCTTGTTTATCCAAATTCTCTCTAAGACCGTGGATGGTTTTTTCGAATTGTCGAGCTTCTTGCATTCTAGTTCCTTCGACCATTATCAACCTTCGACTTCCCACGGGTGAGAAAAGTGCTATGATACCAATTGATAAGGTTGTAAATCGAATTCAAGAAGAAATGGAAAATTCCCTGCAACAGAGGAAGGAATTGATCTTTATTCAACAATAGGAAAATGGGTATCCCAAAGAGAGGAAGAAAAAATGAAAAAAGAATCCTCATTACACACGCTCTTCCTTTCCGCCTATACCTTTTATACATTCCCCTTCTTCGGAACCTTAACTAACTTCTAATTAACTCTAACTAACTAACTACAGCTCACATCTCATTAGCTTGACTCTGCTCTCTTTATTCCCAACTGTTGTTCCTTCCCAATTGCTAAGCGCTCCAGCTCCTCTCAGCTTTGCTCCCAGTTGCAATTTCCCAACTCTCAGCTCTCAGCTCCCAGCTCTGCTCCCAGTAGCAATTGCCCCGTTCTCCCATTTGAGCTGCAACTTCAGTTGTACTCCACTTATTTAATCATCCTATCAGTAATGCTGTGAATCAACCAATCCTGCTCTCAGTTGTTAGGCACTGTAATCTGATCAGTTAGTTTTCTTTTCTTTCTATTGATTAGTCTTGGGCCTTTGTGGGCCCACCTCGGTTTCAGTGACCGGATTCGTTTATCTTGTATACCCGTTGAGTAATTTATTATCGTAAAAAATTAGTTTGATTGGATATTAATACTTACGTAAATAAATCACATTTGTGAAAGAAAAAAATCGACGGTGTTAGTTTAAAATTATATTTGCTGTTTATTTTTCCTTTCATAGATAATTTATTTATATAGCTATTGAAATTATTTATTTTGTAAAGATAAACTTTTGATCGGAGTCTACAAGATGAGTGGTTTTGATTACTGCTATGGACCCGAGATAGGTCCACAATGGCCCAAAACTGGACCACATTCGACTACTGAAGTTGTGCTTCTTCCACCATTGTTGGGATATTGATTATTGGGGGAGTCTGTTTGTTCATTGTGAATTGGTTTTTCAACTCTTTCCCTATCTATTTACAGTTCTTTCCCAGGAAACTCTCTGCTATGGATATTAATGGGTAACTAAATTTGTTCTTTATCTTGTTCTTTCTTGTTCAAATCAATCGAAGCTGGCAAACATCTGCTAATGTATGTTTGATTAAGTGCTTTCTGGGCCATAAAAAAGGGATTTAAGTGCTTAAGAATGAACATTTTTAGTAGTGTTGCACGTAGTGTGTTTGATAATTGATAATCATAATTCTCTACCACTTAAATCTAGAAGATTCAATCCAAACAGTCTTACTTTAAGTCAAAAGATTTTAATTACAAGCAGATACTGAGTGTACTTAATTACAAGTGCACTTAATTTTGTAGTCAGAAAGACTAGAAAATTACCAGTGAATACTGAATGCACTTAATGAAGGTAGTCTTCAATTTAATTTTTAGCTGACTATCTTATCATGAATTTTTAGTTTCAGAAATTCCGTACTTAAATATTTTTTCTGTTTAATCAAACAGATTTCGAGTGGTTTATATTCCCTTGTAAGTACAAAAGCTCTCATAAGTTCAGGTTTTCATATTCACTATGGTTTCAATACAAGTCTCACAACTGCCCATTTTTGCCTAACCTTACCTTTAGATTCAAATTTTAGAAAATCCTATGCAATTGTGTCTGCGACTGTTATATTCATTCTGAATAGTGGATTTTCTATGCAATCAACATATGGGTATTAGTGTTGTGTAAAATGTCTGAGCCTAGTAACACATCCATTGAGAAGATAAATATTTTTTTTGAAAGAATGTGCATATTGCTTGTATATTGGTTGTCTCAGGATATGGGATGGTAAAGTGATTTTCTGGCTTCCGTTTTTGGTGGTTTTGTCCTTACATTTCATCCCATTTTTATGTGTGATGCAGACTACTACATTCATTACCTTTTACAACTGTAAATGTTGAAGAAATTTCAGGTTCTCAACCTGCTGAAGTACAGAATTTCGGTATTTACTACAACTTTAGCAATGCGTTTGTTTATTGCCCAAAACTAAATCCAATAGATACTTCAAAAGATAAAATAAGAAGAAGAAGAAGAAGATTAATGTTGCTTATTTTTTGTTAGCTAAGAAGATTAATATCTTTTCATCTTTATGTTGCTTGTTTTTTGTTAGCTAATGGGTTGATATTTTTATTTTTATTTTTATAATTCTTGGCTAGTAGGCTTTAGCTAATTATTAGAAAATAACTAGAATATAGATTAATTATGGAACAATATTGATGTTACTTTTGGTTATTGTCAAACTCATGCCGCTAATTTGTGTTCTTCCTATTGTTTCAAACAACACTTGATGGCACTTTTGGTTACTCACCCCAAAGAATGGGTCTTGCCTATTGTTTGAAACAACACTTGATGGTACTTTTGGTTGCTCACCCCAAAGAATGGGTCTTACTTTATAGTATTTTGAATGCATTGGTCATCATTCTTAGTGCAGGGAAAATGGACAGGATCCTCCAAATGGAATACAATTCTGGATCCTTTAAATGGGGAATCGTTTATTAAAGTTGCTGAAGTAGATGAAACAGGAATCCAGGTATTTTTATCTGAATGTTTCATGCAATGGAATACAATTGTCGCTTGCTGTTCCGAAAGAGTGTTATTCAGTTTACTGAACACTAGTTTTGGTTCTTATAGATTATAATTAGGCATATCTTCTCACTATCTCAGTTTTCTCCATATAGCACAAATGCAAAAAATTATACACATCTCATTCTAAACACAACTACGCAAAAATTTCCAACCGTTGACTGCTTAGTGGTTACACAGCCATTTGTGGAGAGCTTGTCCAAGTGCCCCAAGCATGGTTTGCACAATCCATTCAAATCACCAGAGAGGTTTGCGTTTCTAATCATTCGTTCCTTGTCCTAATTGCTCCTCCTTCCTTTCTGGTATTGTTTCCTTGTTTGGTTTTTTTTAGTGGATGCTCAGAGAGAGCTATTGATAGAGAAAATATATTTCTTTACTAACTGTTTCTTCTTAAAATCAATTTGTTATGATACACTCCCATTACTTGTGAATCAAAAGAGTCCATAAAGAGCTATGACTTTCAGGTATCTTACGCTTGGAGATGTATCTGTAAAGGCAGCTCACATGCTGGCCCAGCCAAAGGTAATATGTTTCAAGCTACAAAAAAATAATGACTTTCTGTCATTGTATATCTTAAATAACATTCTCTTGTCATTGATCATCACTTTTTCAATAATTTGACTTATGGGTGCCTTTCAGGTTTCTGACTTCTTCAGCAGGTTAATTCAGAGGGTGTGTCCAAAGAGCTACCAGCAGGCTCTTGGTGAAGTTTATGTCACCAGAAAATTTCTGGAGAATTTCTGTGGTGATCAGGTAAGTGGAGATCCTCTGTTGAATGGTTGTACTGCTGTTATAACAGTTTCACTTTTTCAACTGACCACTTTATGACTGGTTATATTATTATTGTTTACACTGTTAATCAAATAATTCCTATAATCTTTTTCTGCGTCAAAGCCCAATATGGTGATGAATTTTTCTTTCCCTTTTTAAAGTAAATTTCTCATTTTTTAATGTTACTTTTTTAAAAAAATTCTTGTCTTATCTGACAGAATTGGTTAGACAAGAATTGGTTACTGATCTCGACAATATTGAAGGGAACTGCCAAGATTTTTTTCCCATTGCATCTGTTAAACTTTTCATCTTTGTGCTTTCTATGTGCTGGCAGGTTCGTTTCCTGGCTAGGTCTTTTGCAGTACCTGGGAATCATCTTGGGCAGCAAAGTCATGGTTTTCGTTGGCCTTATGGTCCTGTATGTCTTCCTTTTTAACATTCATAATTCATTTCAATAGAAACTGTTTTACACAACCTTTCTATGATGATGATTCAATATCCATATAAATGGAGACAATCCACCTTATGCTTAATAGCAGTGTAAAATTTGTTTGTTATTGCCCCCATACCATTTCAACGAGCAAAAAGCCTAGTGGTGATATATTCTTACCGTGTTAGGGACGTGTCACTCAGTAATGTTGTATTGGAACTCCTGTTGCAATGGTTTTTGGAATAAAAATTGCTAAAGCTAGCATAAGTGATTCTTTATATTACATGGCTTTGGTGAAGAAATCTACTCATTGGAAAGGTTACAGCCATTCGTTCTTCAACATTCAACTAGAAGTCCTATTTGTTAGACTTGTTTGGGGATATGTCCCATCTAAACACTAATAACCCAATAAGTCCCATCTTAACTAATACAATTGAAAATACCCTCAATACACCATAAAGAAGAGAGAGAGAGAGAGAGAGAGAGAGAGAGAGAGAGAGCATTAGTTTGCATTTTTAAATTTTAAAATGCATAACCTTTGTCAAATACATTCATTTTAAATAATATTTATATTTTTATAACTTTCTCATCGAAATCTTTAAAACAAGATTTATATTGAATATGAAAATCAAAATGCAAACAAAATGAAGATTTTATGCAAATGTCTCATTTCCCTCCAAAATGCCTTATTATTGCAAATCTCTCTTCTTTTTTTTTTGCAAATTTCTCATTATTTGCAATTGTAGCAGTTTCAGCAAATAACTCATGTCTAAATCAAAAAAAAAAAATGTTATAAATGTCTTATTTAAGTTGTCTCATTTTTTATAAAACGTTTCGTTATTGCAAATATTTCATTTTCAGCAAATGCCTCATTATCTGCAACTGTTGTAGTTTCAGAAACGACGTCTAAAACCTAGTTTGAAATTGACAAATGTCAATGGCGGAAACTAAAAAACAAGGTGAAAATGAAGAACGTTCCAAACTAAAAAAACTCACTGGATGTCAGCGAATCAAAAACACTTCATTAATCGACTTTCTTGTCTTGCTGGTAGAATGATGAACATAAAAGAAAGCTAATGAGAATGAATCGGAAAATGAGGCTGATGTTATTGTTTTTGAATACTTCAATGAAGTTTCTATTTTATGAATCATGCATTGCCTATTTAATGTGGTAAGATTTTATTTTCAAGAAAATATAATAGTA
>JAOTRH010443693.1:0-16813 GCA_034768845.1 Heliamphora exappendiculata
TTCGTGAAGGACTTCTCTAGGCTTGCAGCACCGATGACGCGTCTGACGCGGAAGGGAGTCAGTTTTGTGTGAAGTGATTCTTGTGAGTCAGCTTTCCAAGAGCTGAAGAGGAGATTGACCAGTGCGCCAGTGTTGATTATTCCTGAGCGAGGTCTTGGGTATATAGTGTACTATGGTGTGTCACTTGACGGTTTGGGCTGTGCGTTGATGCAAGGAGGTCAGGTTGTAGCCTACGGCTCGCGACAGCTGAAAACACACGAGAGGAATTACCCAACTCATGATCTGGAGTTGTCAGCCGTAGTCTTCACTTTGAAGACATGGCGGCATTATCTGTATAGTGAGTATTTTGTGATTTTCTCTGATCACAAGAGCTTGAAGTACTTGTTTTCACAGAAAGACTTGAATCTTCACCAGCGACGATGGATGGAGTTGTTGGGAGACTACGACTTTCATTTGCAGTACCATCCGGGTAAGGAAAATGTTCTAGCTGATGCGCTTAGCAGGAAATCTCATGGCTCGTTAGCTTCTGTGGCTCTACGAGAATGGGACATGCTCGGAGCGGTTAGGGAGTTTGATTTGTGTCTCAGGGAGACAGGGGAAGGTGAAACTTTATATTCTGTAGCTTCACCACCTGCATTGGTTGCACGCGTGCTAGAGGCTCAGAGGACTGATCAGGAGGCTCATATGATACGGGACCACATTGCTAGCGGGAAGGATACAACAGGATGGCTGGTAAGTCCAAATCAGAGTCTGAGGTTAACCGGGCGCTTGTTTGTACCAGAGTCGTGCCGTGCTGAGGTGCTACATGAGTTTCATCACTCACGTCTTGCAGTGCATCTGGGAGGCACGAAGATGTATCACGATCTACTCCGGTAGTTCTGGTGGGCAGGAATGAAAAGGAATGTGATCTGATTCGTATCTCGATGCTTTATTTGTCAGTAAGTAAAGGTGGAACACCAGAGACCTGCAGAATTGCTATAGCCATTGCCAGTATGTGAGTGGAAATGGGGGAATGTCACTATGGATTTTGTATCAGGACTTCCACGCTCGCCGAAAGGACACGATGCTATGTGGGTTATAGTGGATAGGTTGACGAAGTCTACGCACTTCCTCCCTATTCGAGTGAGAGACCCAGTGGACCGATTGAGTAGATTGTACATTCGAGAGATAGTCCGACTACACGGAGTACTTGTGACTATCATTTCTGATCGAGGCTCGCGCTTTACATCGCGCTTTTGGCAGAGTCTTCAGATGGCTTTGGGGACAAGCTTGACTTTTAGTACAGCTTTTCATTCTCAGACCGACGGTCAGTCTGAGAAGACCATCAAAATTTTGGAGGACATGTTGAGAGCATGCGTGCTTGACTTTCGGGGTTCTTGGGAGGATCATTTATCATTGGTATAGTTTGCATATAACAATAACTATCAGTCAAGTATTGAGATCGCACCATATGAGGCTCTATATGGTAGACCATGTAGGTCGCCTGTTTGTTGGACAGAGGTGGGAAACACCATTGTTTTGGGACCCGACTTAGTACGAAAGACGACGGAGCAGATTTTCGTGATTCGTCAGCGTCTGGTGACAGCTCAGAGCTGCCAGAAGAGTTATGCGGATCAGAGAAGGAGACCGTTAGAGTTTGTTGTGGGGGATCATGTGTTTTTGAAAGTTTTACCACGCAGAGGGTTGATGAGGTTTGGCTATCGCGGGAAGCTATCACCACGTTTTATTGGACCCTTCGAGATTCTGGAGAGGATTGGGGTGGTAGCATACTGTTTGGCTTTGCCACCTCAGTTAGCATCCGTGCAGAACGTCTTTCACATTTCTATGCATCGGAGATATGAACCGGATCTGTCTCATGTATTGGATTGGACTGAGTTGCGAGTTGATGAGAATGTGACGTATGAGGAGCGCCTAGTGAGGATTCTGGATACCAAGGAGCAAGTGTTGCGGGAAAGAACGATTACGTATTTCAAAGTTCAGTGGCTTCATCACGGGGTTGAGGAAGCAACTTAGGAGCTTGAGTCTGGGATGCGTGCTAGATACCCAAACCTGTTTACCTCGAGACCTTGTAGAGAATTTCGGGGGTAAAATTCCTTAAGGGGGAGAGTTGTGAGACCCTATACCATTTTAATTTTGATATATAAAAATGATGATGTGTTTTTCCTTCATGTTATATATCGTCGATGCATGGGTTATGTTTTGGAGTTATAGAACAGCATGTATAGAGGTGTTTTATCATTTCTTGAACCTTATTTAGGCTTATTTGGTTGGCCTTAGAACACAAAACTCGAGACCAACACAGTAGGCTATTCGGTCTACTGAACTGGTGAGTTCGGTCGACTGAACTGAAAGCCAGTAGGCTGAGAACCTTAGGTTCGGTCGACTGGGGGGCTAGGTCCAGTCAACTGAACCTTTTTTCTTGAGTTCGGTCGACTGAACTCAAGGGTTTGGTCGACTGAACTAAGGCAGTGCACGTTTTTTGAGGTGCTTCAGTCGACTAAAGTGACCTCTTCAGTCGACTGAACTGCGTTTTTGGCGAGCTTATAAGTATCCTAAGGGCTGGAATATTTAGAAAATGTTTGTTTCTTTAATTTCCACTGCCCTTTCTCTACATATTTGACCCGCCCGAGCCTAGTTTTTGACGATCAGCTTGTGGATCCCTGCTATTCACACTGCTAGCTCTTCGCTCATCTAGTCAGATTCTCGTTCCGACGAGGTTTGATTTTTGAGGCATCGGGTTTTGACCCATCGAAGTAGGATTCTAGACCTACTGCAGTTATGAGGGTATTACATGCAATTGTATGTGTTTTCACCGGGTAGAAAATGCATCAAATGTCATATTACCTGTTTAAGCCTTGTTTTTCTGATAAAAAGCATGTGGTTAGCTTTTCTTGGCTTATAGTACTGTATGACATGTGGTAGAATGGTTTTCAAAGGATTTTCTTAAAAATGATGGAAAATGATAGTTTTTGGCAGAGATCTCAACACTTGGTGTTTTGGAGGTTTAGAGCTCACATTCGGGGTTGAGTTTCAGTTTTTAAAATGTTTTGTAAAAAATGGGGAAAACATTTTGAAAATATTTTGTTCAATCTCCATGTTGATGGATGGATCTATATGCATGTATAATGTATTATTTTGAGAAAATATTTTGTAGTTGATGCTATAGTTTGATTTTTAGAAGATTATCTAAATGTATCGGGATGACGTGTATTTGGCACGAGTTGTCCTCGGTGTAAGTCCGAAAACGTGCGCAGCGTAGGTACTCAGGTCCTTCGGGTTAGTCCCCATAAATTGAGACGGTTGGGTGCTCAGTTCCCTCGAGTTGTCGCCCGTAAATTGAGTGGTTATGTTATGGTGCTCCGTATAGAACTTGTCATTACCTAACAGGCCTTAAGTGGTTCAGGACTAGGGTAATGGACATGAGTCTATAGTTGTTACCTTTTTCTATGTGACAGAGTCGATACATAGGATCATGTTATTCTTTTTCAGATAGTACTTTTCGTGAGGGAACGATGTTTTGATTACTGTTTCCCTTCAGCTGTAAAATGTGTTTTGCATTGATTAAATGCTTAGTTGTGAAGGAAAAACTATTTTGGAGGTTTGTGAGAAACTTGGGTTTTATGATGTAAAATCATTTGGGTTTTGTGGTTGAGTTCACTCCCACTCTACATGATTGCATATTTTCTGCTTTACAGTTTTATTATCTATTTCTATTGAGCTTCGGCTCACGGGTGGAATTTTTTTTATATAAAACCTTTTTCAGGTGATGCTTTGGATGATGACCTTGAGTAGCTTTGGTGATGCCCGCGGTGGCAGAAGACTTTTGTAGTTTTCTTTTTTTGGTATGCTTGTTTCTAAAGGCAATTTTGTACGCCATAAGGTGATATACTTATACATGTTATACATGATGTTTATTGCTTATGAGAGATGCATTCTGGGTTTTCTTGTGATTTCAACAAGTGGATTTGAATGTCTGAAAACTTGTTTTTTCGTAAAAACTGGTGTTTGGTGAATTTTCACGTGACCCTGGATTATTGGGCGTGACATAGGATCCTAGACTCTTATGCCTTATAAAGGTGCTACGTGAAAAATCGATTTGTAAGTTAAGTTTTGGTTTAAATCGTTTTTAGGTGTTTTTAGTTGGATGAAATCGGGTTTCGAGTGTTTCTCTCGAGGTTTTGTGGTAGTTTTGGGCTTGTGTATGTCCATGGATTGTTAAAGGGGTGTTTAGATGGTTTAATTTGGGGTTGAGAAGCTTATTCCGTAGCTAGGGTTTCCTTTCCTCCGTTGCCCAGTTCTCTAGTTGAAAAATCTGATTCTGTTGCGTTTGTGTCGACACTTCTGTTGTTGGCGTCGACACATTTTCTTTCTGTTTGTGTTGTCCTTGTCGCGGTTCTTTTGTGTCAACACCTCTGCTATTTGTGTCGACACCTTCACTATTTGTCTCGACACCTTTTCTGTTTGTGCCAACACCTTTTTTGTTTTGTGTCGACACATTTTCTGCTTGTGTCGACACATTTTTTCACTTGTGTCGACACATTTTCTGTTTTTGTCAACACATTTTTCTGCGGCTGTTTGTGTTGCTGCTCTTCGTTCTTTTGTATCGACACCTCCGCTGTTTGTGTGAACACATTTTCTGTTTGTGTCGACACCTTTTCTGTTTGTGTCGACACTTTCGCTGGTTGTGTTGCACCCTTTTTCTTTGGTTGTGTTGGTGCCTTAGGGGTTTCTTTTGGCCTTGTTGGGCCTGTGTGGGTTCGAGTTGGCCGTGTTGGCCGTGTGTGGGTTTGTGTAGGCCGTGTTGGGCGTGTGGGAGTTCGTGCTGGCCGTGTTGGGCATGTGGGTTCGTGTTGGCCATGTTCAGTGTGTGGAAGTTTGTGTTAGCCATGTTAGGCATGTGTGGGTTTGTGTTGGCTGTATTGGGCGTGTGTGGGTTCGTGTTGGCCGTGTCAGCCGTTTGTGGGTTTGTGTTAGACGTGTGAAAGTTCTTGTTGGCTGTGTTCAGTGTGTGGGAGTTCGTGTTGGCCGTGTTGGGCATGTGTGGGTTCGTGTTAGCCGTGTTGGACGTGTGTGGGTTTGTGTTGGCCGTGTCGGTCGTGTGTGGGTTTGTGTTGGCTGTGTTGGGCATGTGAGAGTTCGTGTTGGCCATGTTGGACGTGTGTTGGTATGGGTTATGATGTGTTGGTGGTTGGGTCCTTGGTTTTTGATTGGTTTCCTTTGGTATTCAGTTGATTAATTATGGGATTATTTGACTTAAATACTATTTGATTCTTTTCGGGCTTCGGTTGGTCATGCGGTGGCTTTGGGAGTCATGTCGTGGCTTCGGGTGTTTGTTTAGGTGCCGTTCTCGGGTGACGTGCATGGCTAGATGTGGGTTATTGGGGCACGGTTGTGTGCATCGTGGTTGGGTATGGGCGTGTTTGGGCTCATAGCACCTTTGGACGAAATGTGGTATTTTGTGACCTCGTGGTTTGAGGGGTTTAGCATTGGCCTTCGGGTTAGGCTTGGTTTTAGGGGCTGATGGTTGTCCCTGTGAGCGGATGTCGGGTTGTTTGGCAGGTGGCGTCATAATGTGAAGTTACATATAGTTATGTGCGTTTATAACAGATTTTGTACATTTACAACTCTAGTTTATTTATGTACCGATTATGTAAGTGATTGCATGGTTTTGATATCGTTATGTGTAACGTGATTTATGCTTTAAAACTTAGAGATTTTATAAGCTTGTATACATGGATTATGAGGAACAGATGCTTGTGATGCATGTTGCCTGAGTTGCAAGTGTTATGTGAGTCGCGTGTATAGCATGTAACGTGATTACGTGTACGTAAGGTTGTACGTGGTTTTATGCATTAAATCATGGTTTAGGTTTTCATAGGTGTATGGAATGTGATAGGTGGGTCTACGGTCACTCGGTGAAAGTTCAAAAAGATACGTTCGGGGCTGTAGTGTCCCTCAACAAAGGACCAAAAAGATGTGTTTGGGGTTGGCAGTAGTCCCTCGGCGGAAGGGCCGAGAAGATCGTGTTTAGGGCTGCGGTCCCTCGGCGTGAGGCCGAAAAAAATGCATTGGCAGGGCTGTGGTCCTTCGGATTCAACCCGAGAAATTACGTGGATTGCTTGAACTGCATTATGGGACAGATAGACCAATTTTATAATTATTTTTGAGACTCGTTTGAATTGCGATCTAAAAACTATTTTTAAATTGTTTTCAAGCCTCCTGTGAATGAGTCAAAAGATGGTTTGTATCCTCACTTTCCCATTGCTTGTGAAAATTATTTTAAAGGCTTAAAAGAGAGTCTAAAACTGTACCTCATTTTCTTAGCATGTTTAGCTTATATTGCATGTATTGTCTAGTATCTGCTGAGCTTTGGCTCACGACGTGGGATTTAATTTTCTTTAGGTACCGATCGCGCAAATTGATCTGGAGTTGCTAGAGAGGTGGAAGAGTTGTAGTCTTCCTTTCTGTTCTTTCTGTTTCATGTATGTTGTATACATGTTTTTTCAGTGTTAGAACCGTGTAATGTATGTCGTTTGGCAATTATATACAATGCGTGTATGGTTTAATTTGAGAGTGTAATCTCGGGTTGGTTGTTTATGGGTGTTTCACGTGACCCGGAGTTTGGGGTGTGACAAATTGGTATCAGAGCTCTGGGTTCGAATATCTAAGAGCTGTGGGAAGAGAGTGCATTCCCGTGTGAGGTTGATTGCGTGTGCTTAATTGCATATGTTTAGATGCTTTGATAACATGTACGTGTTAGCATGTTAGGCATGTGAATGTTGTGTATATGTGAGTATGGAGGTTGGACCTAAGATTGATTAGTCTTGCCTTTGGGCATTTGGATTAACAAACTTGAGGGCCAAGTTAAAAACACATTTAGCTGATGTGATTTTTAACAGGGAATTTGAGTAGGTTATCCAGATTGACGCGTCATTCTTGTTGGTTCCCCTCGGTATGTGGGGATTATTTAGCATGAACCTATGTGGCTACTTGTTAGCATGCTTATGTGGCTGGTGTTTATGTTCATGCGATGTGCTGCATCTTATGTTCAGTCTTTTCGTTCGTATAGACGTGATGTTTGTGCGAAGAGGGCGAGGCCGTGTTCGGGACCGTGACCGTGGGTTTGGAGTTGGTGGTGGTTTCCATGGGTGGTGTGCTGTGTTGAGACAGGGGTTGATGAGGATGTGAGGTTGGGATGAGCTGTAGATTTTGTATCTTTAAGATAGTTAACTGTGGTTTAGGAAGCCTGACCTTGTTTGACTATATCCTAGGAATGCTTTGGCTGACCATCTCGAATACCTTTGTCGATTGCGATCCACGGGTTTGTTTGTTTGACCTTATGCTGAATTTCGGGGGTAAAATTCCTTTAAGGGGTAGAGTTGTGAGACCCTGACCAATTTTCTTTTTTCGGCATTTTTCGACTCGCAATTCGTGTTTTTGATTGAGCATGTTTTAAATGCTTTTGATGCATGATCAGGCTTAGATATGCATGTAGCGTTGGTTCCCGAGGCCGTTGGGTGTTACAGTGTGAATTTTAAAACAAAATATTTTTGTGGCCTATAAATATCTAGCTTTAGATATTTTGAAATAGATATTTTTTAAAAACTTGGTGGCTAAGGTTTCTTTTTTCCAAACCAAATGCTCTGCCTTCTCTCTAACTTTTCGAGGGACCGGGGCTTAATTTTTGAAGATCCAACAGCGGATCCTTGCTATTGGCACGGTGAGTTACGCGTTCATCCAGACAAAATTCTATTCCTACAAAGTTTATTTTTGCACGTGAATCGAGACGTTGAGTTTTTAACTCATCGAGGTAGGATCCTAGACTCTCATGTCATATAAGGGTGCTACGTGAAATCTTGTGTGTTTTTACCGTTTAAAAATGCATGAAAATTTGGTTTGTTAGTTGGATTTTGGGTTAAATCGTTTTTGGGTGTTTTTGGTTGGATGAAATTAGGTTTCGAGTGTTTCCCTCGAGGTTTTGTGGTAGTTTTGGGCTTGTGTATGTCCGTGGGTTGTTAAAGGGGTCTTTACATGGTTTAATTTGGGGTTGAGAAGCTTGTTCCGTTGCTAAGGTTTTCTTTCCACCGTTACCCAGTTCTCTGGTTGAAAAATCTGATTTTGTTGCGTTTGTGTCGACACTTCTGTTGTTGGTGTCGTCACAGTTTCTTTCTATTTGTGTTGTCCTTGTCGCGGTTCTTTTGTGTTGACACATCTGCTGTTTGCTTCGACACCTCCGCTGTTTGTGTCGACACCTTTTCTGTTTGTGTCGACACCTTCGCTGTTTGTGTCGACATCTTTTTTGTTTTGTGGCGACACATTTTCTGCTGGTGTCGACACATTTTGTCGTTGGTGTCGACACATTTTCCGTTTGCGTTGACACATTTTTCCATTGCTGTTTGTGTTGTTGCTCTTGATTCTTTAGTGTCGACACCTCTGCTGTTTGTGTCGACACCTCCGCTGTTTGTGTCGACACATTTTCTGTTTGTGTCAACACTTTCGCTGGTTCTGTTGAACCCTTTTTCTTTGGTCGTGTTGGGGACTTAGGGGTTTCTTTTGACCTTGTTGGGTCTGTGTGGGTTCGTGTTACCCGTGTTGGTCGTGTGTGGGTTTGTGTAGGCCGTATTAGGCGTGTGGGAGTTCGTGTTGGCCGTGTTGGGCATGTGTGGGTTCGTGTTGGCCGTGTGTGGGTTCGTGTTGGCCGTGTTCAGCGTGTGAGAGTTCGTGTTGGCCGCGTTAGGCATGTGTGGGTTCGTGTTGGCCGTGTTGGGCATGTGTGGGTTCATGTTGACCGCGTTTGGCGTGTGAGAGTTCGTGTTGGCTGTGTTGGGCGTGTGTTGGTCAGGGTTATGATGTGTTGGTGATTGGGTTCTTGGTTTCTGATTGGTTTCCTATGGTATTCAGTTGATTAATTATGGAATTAGTTTATTAAAATACTGTTGGATTCTTTTTGGGGTTCGATTGGTCGTGCGGTGGCTTTGGGAGTCGTGTCGTGGCTTAAGGTATTTGTTTAGGTTCCGTCCTCGGGTGACGTGCATGGCTAGATGTGGTTATTGAGGCACGGTTGTGTGCGTCGTGGTTGGGTATGGGTGTGTTTGGGCTCATAGCACCTTTGGAGGAAAGGTCGTGTTTTGTGAACTCGTGGTTTGAGGGGTTTAACGTTGGCCTTCGGGTTAGGCTTGATTTTATGTGCTGATGGTTGTCCCTGTGAGTGGATGTCAAGTTGTTTGGCAGGTGGCATCGTGATGTGAAGTTATATATGGCTATATGCGTTTATAATTGGTTATGTACATTTATAATTCTAATTTTTTTATGTATGAATAATGTAAGTGATTGGATGGCTTTGATATCGTTATGTATAACGTGGTTTACGCTTCAAAACTCAGAGGTTTTATAGGCATGTATACGTGGATTTTGAGGAACAGATGCATGTGATGCATGCTGCCTGAGTTGCAAGTGTTGTGTGAGTCGCGTGTGTAGCATGTGACGTGATTATGTGTACATAAGGTTGTATGTGGTTTAATGTATTAAGTCCTAGTTTTGGTTTACATAGTTGTATGGAATGTGTTAGATGGGTCTACGGTCCCTCGGTGAAAGTTTAAAAAAATATGTTCGAGGTTGCGGTGTCCCTCGGTAAAGGACCGAAAAGATGCGTTTGGATCTGGCGATAGTCCCTTGACGGAAGGGCGGAGAAGATTGTGTTTGGGGCTGCGGTCCCTCAGCGTGAGGCCAAGAAGAATGCCTTGGCGGGGCTGCGGTCCCTCGGGTTCAGCCCGAGAAGTTACATGGATTGCATGAACTGCATTATGGGTTGGACAGACCAATTTTTAAATTATTTTTGAGACTCGTGTGAATCACTATCTAAAGACTATTTTTAAATTGTTTTCAAGGCTCCTGTGAGTGAGTCAAAATATGGTTTGTATCCTCGCTTTTCCATTGCTTGTGAAAATTGTTTTAAAGGCTTGAAAGAGAGTTTAAAACTGCATTTTATTTTTTTAGCATATTTAGCTTATATGCATGTGTTGTCTAGTTTCTGCTGAGCTTTGGCTCACGACGTGGGATTTAATTTTCTTCAGGTACTGGTCATGCAGGATGATCTGGAGTTGCGGGAGAGGTGGAAGAATTGTAGTCTTCTTTTTTGTTCTTTCTATTTCATGTATGTTGTATACATGTTTTCCCGGTGTTGGAACCATGTAATGTATGTCGTTTGGCAATTATATACAATGCGCGTATGGTTTAATTTGAGAGTGTATTCTCGGGTTAGTTTTTGTAGGTGTTTCACGTAACCCGGAGTTTATGGCATGACAGTCAGAGTGCAATTATAGTTTTTTAGTGGTGTAAATTGTAGTTTAGCATTTTATGAAAATTACAGAAATCGTTGTTGGTTTTTTATAATTGGCTATGAGGTTTGATTATTTGTGGAAACCGCTGATACGTGTTTGTATTCCACTGGAAGTCTTACTCATAATTATTCTCCAAGTTCCTGTTATAGCCCTAAAAATATGTTAGTAGGCTGAACCAATTTCATAACTTGTCTTCTAAGATTAAAGTTGTCTAGATTCTGCCGGTACAAGTTCTTGATAGTCCGTAGCCCACACTACGATGAAAAAATTGCATAAGACAATACAGTAGAAGATCTAATAGGAGTTTCAACTTGGATTCAAATCATAGTTGTTGATTCAACTGGTAAAAAGGTAATCTTCTAAATTAACTTCGGATGCACGGGTTTTATTTTAATCGTTCGTCATCAAAAATTTTATCTAGAGCCCATTTTGGCGTTTGCCTGTCCAGTTACTTTTTTTCGTTAATCGTTTTCAAAAATAAAGTTCTTGGCAGTTTTACCTCAAACAATTGGTATTAGAGCCGTTTTATTTTTTGTTTTCGATTATCGAGGCCAGATAGTTTTAGAACTGTTGTTAATTTTATTTTGCACGTATTCTAATCCCAGTTTTATGATCGTCATTTATTTTGCATGTTTGATTGAATGGTGTGAATGATAATTATTATTTTTAATCACGGAGGTTAATCGTGATAGATCGAATGTGAGCTTTTGGGACATAGGATTGATATAATAGCTCGTTTTTATTTTTAAAATATTTGTTTAGATTATTTTTGAACTGGTTGAACATATCCAAGAACACGAATAACAGCGGCGACACCGACGGTGGTTCAAAATTTTTACGGGTCACAGATTGCGGTAAGTTTTTAATAATTTTTTCTAATAATTTTTTGCAGTATTTATGAATAAAAAATAGCATAAAAAATAAGCAAAAAACAGCGAAGAAAAATCACTAAAATAGCCCGGTTCCGGTGGCTTTGTCGATGGCGGTTCGACGATAGTGTTTACGATTTTTCAAGCCATTGTTTGGACTATTTTTTGGGCAATTTGTTAAATATTAAATAGCAGTAAACTATAACTCAAAAAACTATCAAAAATCAAAAAATAATTGGACGAAATATAACCCAAACAGGCGGCAAACAGCAATGGCGGCGGTGGCGCAGTGGTGCGGTGGTAGTAGCTTCCAGATAATTTTTTGACAGTTTTTTGGGCTATTTTTTAGCAGATTTTTTGACAAAAAAAATTTATTTTTCAAGATATGTCCAATGATATAAAATATATCGAAAACAGAGTTCGAAAAGAGATCAAAAAAGCTTCGAGAAGTTAGCGGTTCCAAGCAGCGGTGCACAGGAGCGACGGTAGTCTATTTCAGGCAGTTTTTTGGTGTTTGTTCAAGCTTTATTCGAGCAATTTTTCTCATTAAAAAATAATACTTTTTGAGAATTTTCTTTTAGTATAAAGTACGTTGAAAACAGAGTTCGAAAAAAGTCAAAAAAGCCTCGAAAAGTTGGCAGCGCAGTGCTGTTGCGGCCATCAGCATTTTTTGTGATTCAGGCAGTTTTTTTGGTCATTTTTCAGGTAGTTTTTCAGCAAATATTTTGACATAAAGCTTGTAAGGACCCGGTACGTGTTTATTTGGTGCTTCCGTATTTTTGGTCAAGTGAGGAGACATAATTAAATTTGGATATGGATATTATAAAATTTTGTTCACTAACGATTAACTTACTGATATGTGAAAGCGTAATTGAGATACATGGTGATAAATGATAATAATGTGTGGTTAAGCATAGCTTATAAATTCAAATTCTTAGAATATTGGATGAAAATTAAAGTGTAAATGTTGAATTAAATTACAAAGTTTATGAGATAAAATTGGAGAGAAAATAGGCTATGAGAGTTAGAGTTAAAAAGGAAAAAAAGGAGAAAATAAATGAGGTCAACAAAACATGACCTTGGGCCAGTCTAGAAGAGTGGAGAATTAGAGAGAGATGATAAAAATCCAAAACCTCACCCCTCACTCCCTGTCGGTTTCTTCTCCTTCCTTCATTTCTCTTTTCTTTTGTTCTCCCAACCATAATAGGATCCAAGCTCTTGCCTCCCTTCAATTTGGTGAAATTAGAGGAATATTTGGAGGCAACAAAGAAAGGAGCAAGGTTTATTTAGCAAGAGAAACACAAGAAAACATCAAGGAGCAAAACTCCAAGTAGCCGAAACTATAGGAGGAAGAAAGTGGTGGAATCTCAAGGCTTTTAGCTAATTGAGGTAGGATTTAGATTAACTTATATGTTTTAAGTTGATTTGGGTTGATATTTCATGTATATAAGTAAAAACCTTTTTGATTTCATGCGTAAGTAGAAAACTTCATAGGTGTATGGGTTGAGTTGGATTTTAAGGAAATTGGAGTTTCGAAAAATGGTTAGCTATGAAATTGTGAGTTTATTGTGTAAAAATGGGAGCTTAAATGACCTAAAATTTCATGGGTTTGCATCAATTTGGGTTTGGATCGATTTTAGTTTCAAAACCTAAAGAAAATATGTTTTTCGGCGCAGGACCGCTTGATAGACCGATAGATTGGTCTATCCAGTAGTCAAAGGTTGCTCTCGGTATTTTCTGTAGGCCACACCACTAGATAGACCAATCAATCGGTCTATCACATGGTCCATTTCACTAGTTAAAATTTTATTTTTCAAATTAACGTATCTCACTCATTCGGACTTCGAATGGGGTAAATTTTATATTCAAATCGAAGCCCTGTATGTCCTCTTTCCAACAAGACTATGCTCACAAGACAATTCTTTTTATAAAAAAAGTTGTTATTAAAATAGTGAGGGTATATCAAGATTTCATAACTATTTTTCACACAATTTTAGCCGAATGTTTTAGAAAAACTTGTTTTCATCCTTATTGGTCATTTTTACTAAATTTCATAACTATATATTTAACTTGAGTTGGGAAGCATGCATTAGACAAATTGGTTGAGTTTTCTCTTACAATAAGAGCGGATTGATATATATATATATATATATATATATATATACATGATAGGTGTATACCTGTTTGAAATTATGTGATCTTCTTGCTATCAACAGTGTGTTATTGGTACTTGATGACATTGAAGTAATGATATGAATTATGAGAAACTATATAATAAAATTATTAACTTGAATTGAAAACATGCGGTTGAAGGTGGAATATGCATAATGAGGGGTTGCGGTCCTGCAGTGAAAGCCCGCGAAGGTTTATGCATAATGAAGGGCTGCGGTCCTACAGTGAAAGCCTGCGAAGGTTTATGCATAATGATGGGATGTGGTCCTGCGGTGAGAGCCCGCAAAAGTTTACATTCAAAGATTAAATGTGAAAATTGAGCACTTGATTTTAATGAACCGTTTGGATTGATGTGAATTAAGTTGGGCTAGCGGCTCCGCGGTGAAAGACCGAAAATTTGTGCAAGATGGGGGCCACATGCCCATGAGTTAGTCCCTGAAATGTGGTGTTGTGTCGTGGTGAGTTATAAAGCTCTCTATTACTCAATGGCTTCGAGTATCCTATTGGAATAATAGAGAGGGGTCTCTATAAGCTGCACCCGACGCCTGTTTATTAAAGTTGGTATGATTTTGTCAAAATCGAGAAAATAAAAAAGAAGGATTTTTAATGGGAAACAAATGGATAAGTGGAGACTAACTTGCGTGCGTGGGTGCGTGTGTTAAAAAGCGATGATTTGGTAAAACGTGCATTTTTATTTTGGTTACACCCATCACACCTCACAAATCATGCATGATGTATGAATTTATCTTTATCCTACGAACTTTAGCTCATATATATTTCAAACAAATTTCAAATTTTGAAGAGCAGAGTGACACCAAAGCTATGGATGCTTTTGGGAGGGGCCAGTAGTTAGAGCTACAATGTCTTTTATCGTCTTTATTTTGCTGTACGCAAAATTAAGGAGACATAATGTTGAATGTATAATACCTCAACATTTATGGTAATCTGGGAATGAAATTTTGGAACCTGGTTTGTTTTTTTATAAAATCCTTTGAATGTTACATATAATATTTCCTTATGTCTTGAGGCATTATCTATGGATGTAGTTTATATATCATGATTTTTGGGTTTAGTTCAAGGACCCGAATTTGGGCTGTGACAAAGCTCATCAAAAATAGAGCTCGGATGAGACGGCAGGAGCCGCCTGAAGACGGTGGCAAGGGCAACACCGGTGGTGGCTAGTAGTTTCTCTCTCCCGAGGTTGTTTTGTGTTATTTTTTGATAGATACGGGACTGATTTGATATATATTGATATATCAGATAGTGTTCAGAAAGACTGATGCAATCAGAATACAGAAATTTGAGGTAAAAGATGATTATTACCGCTTATCTTTTTCGGAATACTGAAACGCTTTAGAGTTTCAGCTAGATTATAAAATCGGGATATATGCATGTCATGTTTATATATATAAACTGCGTGGATGATTGCATATCTATTTTATTTATCTTGTTAATTTAGTTAATTTAAAATTTCAGTTTTACTTAAAATATTTTATAATGAAAAATAAAATTAAGTTTTTTTAATTAATTAATTTTAATTAAATGGAAAAGATTTAAATTTTTTTTTACAAAATATCACGTTTAAGATAATTTTTTAAAAAATTGGATATCTTAAAAAAACGTGATAATTAATTCTGAATTTTAAATTAATTAAATGAAAAAATATTTAATCGAGATAAATTATTATTTTTTGAAAAATATGAGAGGAAAAATAAAATAAATAAATATCTTTAATTACTACCTTAATTGAAAAGTTAGAGAAAAAATTCTACATTTATTAAATTTTATTTGTTACATATTTAAACACGAAAAGATGATTTGATAAATTAGAATCTTTAAAATTATGTATACAGAAAGATGTGATTCTTTCAGATCGTGTGGTTTTCAAAATTAATAAGAATTTTTATAACCCTAAAAAATATTTTTAAAATCTGAGTGGAAGAGAATTTATTCACAGATAAATCTGGCAGTCTCTATCACCAGTTTGTAGGCGATGCAATTAAACTCTGCGTGCTGGCAGTAAGGCATTCCTCTCCAACAGACAGATTAATTGCGGTATTACCAGTACAAATATTCTTTATGGATAATTCTAGTTAATTGTTAGTATGTATCACTTATCCAACTAAAGGGTTCATTGCGAACCGATTGATTTGAGATTAAGTGATGGTTAACATTTAACTGTATATAATAATATTCTCTCCAACTAAGACATTTCTATTATTTACTGGATCGAAACTATATCAGCTATTTAGTTTTATTTGGTAAGATCAGTTATCTAGATAGTAAAATTAAAAATAATTGCGATATCTGATCTTATGAAAGATAGCAGACGTCTTCCCAACGAGGCGTGCTATTTTCAAGTTATCAGATTGCTGGTAAATTAATTTTAAAATGGTAAAGAGAACTAAATTAAAATAAATTCAAAATTTTGCTCATCATAATTAATAATTTTATTTAATTATGTGAGTCTCTAAATTAAAATGGCTTTCAACCCACTCGCTTTAATACTCAAAGAAAATAAACTAACATGACCAAATTTTATTAACTGAAAATATAACTTGGATATAGCTGTAACTACCAATGGTATTCCTTTAATACCAAAAAATGTGTTTATTTCTGAAAAAAGTTCTTCCTCTTGGTCGATAAGTAAGAAGAAGAAAAATGTTAAAAAACAAATAGGCACGATTTTCAGGGTAGTTAATTGGCCACGGATTGGTGTGAAAAAATCAAAAGGTAGATGTTTTCACAGTAATCAAATAAGGCACTAGAAAAAGTTATGTCCAATATTTCTCAGAAGGTAGAACAAATAGGGTAATTTTCGTTCACTAGTTGTGAAAATATATTTAGCGGTGTTATCTACCGGTACCTGGTGTGTAGATACAGGAGCCACTATTCATATTTGCAATTAGTTACAGAGGTTCCAAAAAATTTGACAACTTAGTGATGGCGAAATTTATCTTCATATGGGCAATAATACAAAAGTAACAGCAGTTGTAGTAGGAGATGTCATTCTCAATTTTGGTAGAGATTGAATTTTAATATTGAGAGATTATTTTTATGTACCTTCCATTAGAAAGAACTTAGTTTCCGTTTCTATATTGGTTGAAGACAGATATTGGGTTTATTTTAATAACTCTGTAGTTATTAAGGATAATAAACGGGTTATCTGCTCTAATACATTGGTGGATGATCTTTATGTTATTACTCCTATCTATCCTACACTGTAACTAACTGAAATAAATAACAAATCTAATTTATCATATAAGATAAAGTTTTCTTCTTTAATGAATCAAACATTTCTTTGATACTTATGATTGGGTTACATTAATCTAAAAGGATAAACAAATTTGTAGCAGATGGACTTTTGAGTTCATTATAAATGGAGGCACTTCTAGTCTGTGAATCTTGCTGAAAGGATAAGTTGACCAAGAG
>JAOTRH010443693.1:16913-32186 GCA_034768845.1 Heliamphora exappendiculata
GATGGACTTTTGAGTTCATTATAAATGGAGGCACTTCTAGTCTGTGAATCTTGCTGAAAGGATAAGTTGACCAAGAGGCCCTTTTCAGCCAAAGGCTATAGAGCTAAAGAATCGTTGGAGCTAATTCATTCTGATGTATGTGGTTCTATGATAATCCGGGCTAGAGGTGACTTTGAGTACTTCGTCAGTTTCATTGATGACAACTCAAGATATGGATACATTTACCTGATGCACCGTAAGTCTGAATGTTTTGAAAAATTTAAAAAATTCAAGGCGGAGGCAGAAAAGCGTCTGGGTAAAAATATCAAATCGCTATGATCTGACCATGGTGAAAAATACCTCTTTGGAGAGTTTAAGGACTAGTTGTCATCAGAGGGGATTACATCCTAGTTGACCACACCTGGCACTCCACGGCATAATGGTGTAGCAAAAAGACAGAATAGGACTCTTATGGAGATGGTAAGGTCCATGATGAGTTATTCAGGTTTACCCGATTCGTTTTGGGGACTCGTTTTAGAGACAGTAGCTTATATTCTAAATTTGGTATCTTCTACTCCCACAGAATTATGGACCGAGCATAAGTCTAGTCTAAAACACATTCAAATTTGGGGGTGTCCAGTACATGTGTTGAAAGGGAACGCAAGTAAGTTAGAACTGAGGACAGAAGTCTATTTCTTTATGAGGTATTCCAAAAGAACGAAGGGTGGTCTATTTTATAATCCTAAGGATTAGAAGGTCATTGTTAGCACCAATGCCTAATTCTTGGAAGATGATTATATTATGGATCACAATCCTAATAGAAAAATTATTTTTGAAGAACTGAGAGAATATACCAGTAAAACGGAAGAGGAACCAGAAGTCACTGATATTCTATTACCTCATCGTAGTGGGAGGATTATCGAGATAGGTGCAAATTAAGAACAAGGTGCTGATGCACAAGGTTCTAATTCTGCATAGCATATTACTGCTAGTACACAAACATAGGTTGTGCTTCATCATAGTGGAAGGGTTGTTCATCAAGCTGATCGGTATATGTTCTTGGGAAAGTCTTTTGACAGGATCCCGACAGAACTAGATACCAAGACCTACAAATATAATGAAGCACTTCAAAACAAAGATGCAGATTTTTAGCAAAGGGCTATGAATTCAAAGATAGAATCTATATATTCCAGTCAGGTCTGGAAACTTTTAGAACCACCTGAATGGATAAAACTCATTGAATCCAAGTGAATCTACAAGAGGAAGAGAGGAGCAAAAGGGAAGATTGAAACCTTTAAAGTTAGGCTTGTTGCAAAAGGGTTCACTCAGAAAGAAGGGATTGATTATGAGGAAGCCTTTACGTCGGTAGCCATCCTTAAGTCTATCCAGATTCTCTTATCCATTGTCACTCATTTCGATTACGAAATCTGACAAATGGATGTTTAGATAGTTTTTCTTAACAAAAGTCTTGATTAGTGTATCTATATGATACAACCAGAGAGATTCATTGCAAAGGACCAAGAACATATGTTGTGTAAGCTTAAGAGATCTATTTATGGACTTAAGCAGGCATCGAGGTCTTGGAATACTCGGTTTGATCAAGCCATTAAGGTTTTTGATTTTGATCAAAGTCCGAATGTGTCCTGTGTGTATAATAAGCATGACGGAAGCATGATGATCTTCCTAGTACTTTATGTAGACGATATCTTGCTCATCAAAAATGATGTGGGGGCATTATCTACGATCAAAGTATGGTTATCTAGGCAGTTCGAAATGAAGGACTTGGGAGAAGCCAATCACATCCTTGGGATCAAGCTTGTGCAAGATCAAGAACAAAGGATGTTGGGCTTATCACAAGCAAAGTATATTGATGATATGCTTTGTAGTAGACCCGACATCTGCTTTGCCATTGGCATAGTTAGCAGATATCAGTCTAACCTAGGGCAGGAGCATTGGACTGCAGTAAAGAATATAATCAAGTACCTAAAAATGACTAGGGATTATATGTTGGTTTATCAAGCAGAAAATCTAGTACCTTTTGGGTACACAAACTCACATTTCCAGTATGATAAGGATTTCCATAAGTCTATCTCAGGATATGTGTTTACCTTAAGAGGTAGAGCTATAAGTTGGAGAAATATCAAGCAGTCCTGTATTGCTAATTCTATCATGGAAGCCGAGTACCTAGTAGCTTTTGAAGCAGCCTAGGTTGCTGTTTACCTCAGGAACTTCATATTGGATCTAGATATGGTACCTTTAGTTCAGTCGGCTATTATACTTTATTGTGCCAATAACGGAGCGGTTACAAACTCGAAGGAACCAAGAATCCATAAGAAAGACAAATACATTGAGTATAAGTATCACCTGGTATAAGAAATTGTACACAGATGTGATGTTGTTGTGACCAAGATTGCATCAGGAGACAACCTTATAGATCCTTTACAAAGAGCTTACCGGCTAAGACTTTTTACAGTCATATAGAGGGTATGGGAGTCATATGTATGGCAGCATGGCTTTAAGTATAAGTGGGAGATTTTTATGGTTGGTATACTAAAAATCATATTTTTAGTATTTAATTTTATTTTAATAAAATTAATTTTTTATTTTATGAGAATCTTTGTGAGCAATGTTTGTATATCATTTCTTTAATAGTATGCATGGATGCTCGATATTCTGTATAGTATTTAATCTGGTGTGTAGAGTACGACTTGCACACAAAAGATCAAATTTTAAGTTCTTGCATAATATAAATTTTATGTTCACAGTTTAGATGAAAATTGACATACCATCGGTACCACTGTGGCACAAAGTTTTACTAGTTTTGTATTAGCTATGAAGAACAGATAATGTCATCGTTTATTGTTCCGACTCTCTGTGCCTGTACATTTTGTGTGTATTGAATGAAAAATTTGGGGTAATTAATTTTATACTGACTATATAAATTAATTCGCAGCCCAAGGTTATTATAAATACTGCTTATCCTCTTAATCTTGAGATAATTATTGAATAGCATATATTTAATATTCGTTATTTTGATTCATTAGAGGGTGCGATTTTATATAGGTTTATATTCCTGGTGAGTTGGATAGCGATATTATTTATATGGTAAATATTAATTATTAACGGAATTAACATTCTAAAAGATCAGGATTAACGATACCCCCTTAAGGAAGCTTATAAGTTTTAACCGGGCTAAACCCTGCAGGTGGATTTGATTATCCGGCGGTCAAATAAGTTAAGTGAAAGGACTTAAGAAATATCAAGACGCTGATTAAATTAAATTGTCAGTAATTAAATTTAATTGACAGGTTTCGAGAATCTTAACGTGGGGAGAAATTGTAAGCATTTAATAACAAGAGCTAAATGCAAGATGGTCTTGAGATTATAGATCAGAGTGCAATTATAGTTCTTTAGTGGTGTGAACTATAATTCAGTATTTTATAAAAATTACAAAAATTGCTATTGGTTTTTCATAATTACATATACTGCTATGAGATTTTCTTAATTGTGAAAATCGTTGATACGTGTTTGTGTTCCACTGAAAGTTTTACTCATCATGTCCCTTTTGTAGCCCTATAAATATGTGGGTAGGCTGAACTAGTTTTATAACTTGCTTTCTAAGACTAAAGATGTTCAGGTTCTATCGGTACGAGTTCTCAATAGTCCATAACCCACACTACGTTCGGGAATCGCATAAGAAAATACAATAGAAGATCTGACAAGAGTTTCAACTTAGATTCAAATCATAATTGAAAATTCAACCAATAAAAAATATTTTTCTAAATTAACTTCAGATGCACGGGTTTTATTTTAATCATTCGTCATCAAAAGTTTTATCTAGAGCCTATTTTGGCATTTGCCCGTCCAGTTAATTTTTTTCGTTAATCGGTTGCAAAAAAAAATATTTTAGCAATTTTGCCTCTAACACTTTTTTGGTACTTAATTATATTCTTTATCGAAGATGTCGGTTATAGTGCAAAACATAGCATACATGAGGTTTCCTACTGTCGAAACATAAGGAACCGCCTTCATCTTCTCTATCTCATCAGGTGTCTTAGGACAATGATCCTTGGATAGAGTGACTCCATGCCTGAAAAGGAGAAACCCTTTCTTAGAATCCTGCATACTAAAACAAGTGAGGATATTATCAACATACTTTGCTTGTGATAAGCCCAACATCTTTTGTTTCTGATCTCGCACAAGCTTGATCGACTGGCTTCTCCCAATTCCTTTTAGCTTCTCCCAAATCCTTCATATCAAATTGTCCAGATAACCATAATTTAAACATAGATAATTTTCCCACATCGTTTTCGATGAGCAAAATATCGTCTACATAAAGTACTAGAAAAATCACCACGCTTTCATCACGCTTCTTGTACACACAACACTCATTCGGACTTTGATTAAAATCATAAAACTTTGTGTCTTGATCAAACCGAGTGTTTCAAGACCTCGATACCTGCTTAAGTCTATAAATGGATCTCTCAAACTTGCATAACATGTGCTCCTGACCCTTTACAATAAATTCGTCTAGTGTTATTATATAGATATACTCGTCAAGACTTTCGTTAAGGAAATTTATCTTGACATCTATTTGCCAGATTTCGTAATCAAAATGAGTAGCAATGAATAAGAGAATCCGAATAGACTTAAGCATGGCTACCAGCAAAAAAGTTTTCTCAAAATCGATCCCTTCTTTGTCGGTAAACTTTTGGCAACAAACTTAGCTTTGAAGGTTTCAACATTCCCATCTGCTCCTCTTTTCCTCTTATAGATCCACTTGTATCCAATGGATTTTATCATTTCGGGTGGTTCTACAAGTTTTTAGACCTGATTAGAATATGTAGATTCCATCTCAGAATTCATAGCCCTTTGCCAAAGATTTGCATCTTTGTCATAAAGTGTTTCATTGTAGTTATAGGGCTCGGTATCTAGTTTTACTAGGATCTTGTCAAAAGCCTCTTCTAAGAACATATACTGTTCTGGTTGATGAACAACCTTCCCACTATGACGAGGCACTACATGTCTCTGTGTACTAGCAATAACATGCCGTGTAAAATCTGAACCCTGTGCATCAGCACCATGTTCTTGATTTGCACATGTCCCAATTATCCTCCCACTACGATGAGACACTAGGATAACAGTGACGTGTGGTTCCTCTTCTATTCTATTTGTATTTTTTCTTAGTTCTTTCAGAACAATTTTGTTATTGGGTCTGTAAACCACAATATAATTCCCTTCTAAGAATTGGGTATTGGTGCTAACAATGACCTTCTGATCTTTAGAATTATAGAATAGACTATCTGGCGTTCCCTTGGAATACTCCACAAAAAATAGACTTTTGTCCTCGGTTTTAACTTACCTGCGTTCCCTTTCAGTACATGTGCTGGACACCTCCAAATTTGAATGTGTTTCAGACTAAGATTACGCTCAGTCCATAATTCTGTGAGAGTATAAGGTATTGACTTAGAAAGTACCAAGTTTAGAATGTATGCTGCTGTATCTAAAGCGAGTTTCCAGAACAAATCGGGTAATCCTGAATAACTCATCATAGACCTTATCATCTCCATAAGAGTCCTATTCTTTTTTCTGCTACGCCATCCTGCCGCGGAGTGCTAGGGGCAGTCAATTGGGATATATTCCCTTCTGATAATAGGTAATCCATAAACTCTCCAAAAAGGTATTTTCCACAACAATCGAATTATAGTGATTTGATACTTTTACCGAGATGCTTCTCTACCTTTGTCATAAATTCTTTGAATTTTTTAAAACATTCAGAGTCACGGTACATCAGGTAAATGTATCCATACTTTGAGTAGTTATCAATAAAACTAACAAAGTACTCAAAGTCATCTCTAGCCTGGATTGTCATAGGACCACACACATCATAATGAACTTGTTCCAATGGTTCTTTAGCTCTATAACCTTTAGCCAAAAATGGTCTCTTAGTCATCTTACCCTCTAAGCAAGATTCACAGACTAGAAGTACCTCTACTTCTAATGAACTCAAAGGTTCATCTACTACTAGTCTATTTATTCTTTTTAGATTAATATGACCCAAGCATAAGTGATGAAGAAGCATTTGGTTCATTAAAGAATGAAACTTTATCTTATATGATAAATTAGATTTGTTATTCAATTCAGTTAGTTACATTGTAGGAGAGATAAGAGATACGACATAAAGATCATTTACCAATGTACTAGAACAAACAAAATGCTTATTTTTTTTCACAACCATAGAGTCATAAAAATGAATAGAATATTTGTCCTTTATTAAGATCGAGACTGAAATTAAATTTCTTCTAATCGAAGGTACATAAAGACAATTTTTTAAAAGAAGTATCAGATATCTACTAATGCTAAGAGTGATATCTCCTACTGCAACTGCTGTCACCCTTATATTATTACCCATATATAGGTATATTTCTACAACACTAAGCTGCTTGATTTCCTAGAACTCCTGCAAAGAATTGCAGATATAATCAGTGGCTCCCGTATCTACACACCAGGTACCAGTAGATAATACCGCTATATATGTTTCAACCACCAGTTAATAGAAATTACCTAGTTTGTTCTGCTTACCGAGAAAAACTCGACAGTGCTTTTTTTAATGCCCAAACTGGTTACAGTGATAGCACTTGCCTCTCGGCTACTTTACACCAGCTTTTGATCCCTTAACTGCATTGGAGCTGTGCCTCCCTGTGTCTGAACTTTTTTCTTCTTTTTGCCTTTTGCCTTAGATGAAAAACCCTTCTCAGCTACATACACAGAACTTGGCTTCCTAATAACACCATCGGCTGCTTGAAGTTCCTTAAGAAGTTTGCCAATGAAAAGCTAAGCTTATTTATGGTATAGTTCAGACAGAACTGCTTAAAACTTTCAGGCAATAACTAGAGTATGATATCGGCCTAGGTTTTTTTGTCAATTTTAGCTCTTAGAATCTCCAGTTCACTCAAAAAACTGATCATCTTCAGGACATGATCCCTAACTAGGGTGTTTTCAGCCATGTTTGCATTCACTAGAGATTTCATGGCTACCTTCCTAGCAGCACGATTTTGACCCCCAAGTATTTCTTTGAGGTTCATAATCATGTCATAAGCACTAAGCATAGACTGATGCTGATGATGTAAAATATTTGACATGGAAGCCAAAATGTAACAGCAAGCCATCTGATCAGCTTTGTGCCACTTTTGATGGGCTTGAGTTTTCTGTTCGGTCGCCTCCACATCAGGTACCGACGGACATATCTCAATTAATATAAACTTATAATTCTTGGCAGTTAAGATAATGTCCAAGTTTTTTTTCCAGTCAACATAGTTCGGTCCCGTAAGTTTGTTTTCTTTTAGTATTGAAGCGAGTGGGTTAAAAGTCATTTTAATCCTAAGAATTATATAATTAAAAATACCGTTAATTATGAAAGGCAAAATTTTAAATTTATTTTAATTTGATTCTCTCTATCATTTTAAAAGAAATTTTCCAACAGCCTGATACTCTGTAAATAGTACGCCTCAATGGAAGAATATATACTATCTATCGTATGTTTAGACAGGCCAATTCCTATTAATTTTACTATCTAAACAACTGATCCTACCAATTAAAATTAAATAGCTGACATAATTTCGGTCCCGTATATAAAAGCAGTGACTCAGATAGAGAGAATACCATTATATACAGTTAAGTGTTAACCATTATCCAATTCTAAATTAATCACTTGGCAACGAATCTTTGTAGTGACCTGATATTTTTTTTATTTAATTGATTAATTATTTTTAACGTAATTAAAATTACTGGGAATAATTTGTAATTTATTTTTGTAGAGTTTCAAAATTTACTAATATAAATTTGAACTTAATTAAAATTAAATTGAAAATAAATTATGAAATTAATTATGTAAAGAATTATAAAATAAATAATTTGAATGAAGTACAATGGGGTTTCAGTTCGTCTCAGCCGAAGCTGAGACAAACTCTAGAGTTTCAATTGAGGGAGAGAGATCGAGAGAGGTCGAGAGAGGGAAGCTTCGGGAGAAAGATAGATCGAGAGAGAGAGAGATGTTAAAAGTCAGGGGAGCCCCAGATTCCAAAATCACCCGCTGACTCTCTCCTCTCCTTCTTCTTCTTCTCTGTTGGCTTCTTCTGATCCGTGAGTAGCCGATGCACCCCTGTTCAACAACAAACAGCCCATCTTCAGTCAATCTTGAATCTCTGCAGCAGCAAACCCCCCCAATTCGTCAGCCATCGAATCGAAATAGAGAACAGAGAGGGCCCGAGAGCAAGCTACCAGCGCGCAACGCGCTACCAGCGGCGTCGCCAGCCAGGAACGACGTCGGCGTCCCCACCAGCCACCACCACCGCAACTGCCGGCGACTACATCCTAGCCCCACCACTTGTAGTGCCGACCCCCTGTTCTCTTCTTCTTTCTCCTCTGAAAATTTTGTGCCGCTGATGATGACGATCCCAAGCTAGGAAAGACAAGTTTCATTTCAACCGTTGGTGGACTGTGATGTTAAATCTAAAGCCACTGGAGGAGAATTGAAACTCAATCAACTTAAGGAACACGTTGAAGAACCAGGGAGCAAAACCCTTTTTTCAACCGCGGCAAGCTTCTCCATCCCCTGTTCAGCGCCGACTTCATCTTCTTCATTCTTGGATGACTTCATTTCATTGGAACATGGTTTGAGAAGTGGCCGAACCCTGAGGTGACGAATTGGAAAAAGTTTGAGGTGGCAGTGCTACAGGTAGGATTCCGACTAATCTCATTGGTTTGCATTGAATTGCGTTAATTTTGAGTTTTAATTTAAAATATTTTATATTTTTTTAGTGATTAAAGTTAAATCCCAATAACTTTAAGGGCTAATCAACTTGGATTCATCCTAAATAGAAGACATGTTGGGATAGGAGTATGATTGCAAACACCGGGATTTGATAACTTTATAAGTTATAAATTAGAAAATTAAGAAAAGTTTAAAATAAATAAATAAATGAATGTGAAGTTAGGCCCGATTTTGATAGAGCTTAGTTGGCTTTGTATGTTGGATTTGGTCATAAGAGAATTAGGCAAGGCATTGAAATGGCATTAACTTGATGAAGTATGTGACCCAAATAATATGGTAAAATGCGGGTTGATGATACATTTCATGATTAATGGCAAGCTTGGAGCTTATTGAGTTAAAGTTCTATGAGAGTAAACGGAACTTGGAATAAGTAACTTAAACCTGATGACTTAAACGATTTGAAAAATTAAGTTTAAATTGTTAGCTTAACCTTAAATTGTAAGAGCTTTAGTTGAATTCCAAATTGAAGTCATCAGTTGATGAGTTGAGTAAAAAAAAGTTGGTGTTGGGATATTTTCATATAATGGTAAAATAGAGATCCTAGAAAAATAATTAAACTAAGTGTTGGATTGATAGATAATTGGAAGATCAAATCCAAAGTGAAATTTAGGAAAACTTGGTAGTGTCGAAGTTTAATTGACGTACGGTCATTCAATATGGGTATTTAAGAAAGCATTTGGTAAGAACCTAATTGTTGATTGTAGTAAAGTTTCAAACTCTTGAAGATGTGTTAGAAAGAGGAACATTGAAATACTTGTGAAAGGCAATCAGAACGTAAGAATTTCGTTGTGAATGGACTTAAGTAAATAAGTTAGACTTGAAAGTGACTAAGGTATTGAATTGATGAGTTGAAATTTAATTATTTGAAATAAGGGCTCTTGAGTAGTGCGGTTAGTTAGATTATATATATTTTGGGTTAAATTCTTGAACCGAAAATAAACAAGTCACAAATTCTTATTTATGGTTAAAAGGTTATTTATAAATTAAAATTTACATTCTTATTTGATGTGAGTAAATGTTTTGAGTTGATATAAGAAACCATTTAAATAACGCATCGGAATTCAACTTATAGCTTAATGGAACCCACTGTATAACTCTGAAACTATACCTCTAAATGTGATATTGGGATATGTGGTTGTGTAATAAAATGAATGAAAATAAGATTGTTAATTTAAATTGAGAACTTGATACTTTATTTCCATCAAACTTTGAGTTGAAATTTAGATATATGAAATTCAATCATATAATGAGTGAGTGAGTTCAAACACATGGATAAAATGGTTTAACAGAAATAAAAAGAAAATGTGTTGATGAAGTCTCCTAATTAGTTAGTTTGAGTTAAACGAATTAAATTGATTCGATTTTACAAGAAATATAGAGAAATGCTGAATTAAAAGTTTTTAAATAAAATATATGCTGGGTTAAAACTGTTATTTTTAATTAAAATACAAAGTATAATTAATATGTGATTGGAAAGATACAAATTGAGAAGAAGAATGTAGAATTGACGAACTGGATGGATATGTAATGATTGTGTTCATAAATAATATGGAATTGAAAAATGAACAAAACAACGGTTTTTGAATATAAATAAGATGATTTGATTGTGAGTTAGAATTGGAAATATGATTGTGAATATGGAATTGAAAATATGGTTGTGAATTGGAATTGGAAATATGATTTTGAATTGAAATTGGGAATATGACGTGATTGTGACATTAAATTGGGGAGATGAACTCCTAGTTGTTAATAAATGATGTTGCATTAATTGAATATGTAACCGACAATTGTTTGACTAATATGGATGTGATTAAGTTGGGCTTAACTAGCTCCGTGGTAAAAGACCAAAAACTTGCACAAGTAGGGTGTCCTACCCATCGGGTTAGTCCCTGAAAAGGTGTGCATGGGTTGCCTACCCGTCGGTGTTTCTTAGAAAAATCGTAAAAGGCGGTTGTCGTGGTGAGTTATAGAGCTATCTATTACCCAATGGCTTTGCGTAACCTATTGGAGGAATAGAGAGGGGTTTCTACAAGCTGTACCCGATGTGTGAGATCTTGCACCGTTTCTTTTTTATTTAAATGCATGTTCTGTGTTTTTGGTCACGCTTTAGCTTTTTTTTTTGCTTTGATATGCATATCTGTGTTTCGATGCCTGTTTTGGTTAAACTGAGCATGCGGGGTTGCTTCCCAAGGTTACAGGGAGTTTCTGTGAGCATTTCGAAAATTCAAAAAAAAATATTTTGAAGGCCTATAAATATCTAGAGTTAGATATTTTTAAAAAATATTTTCAAAACTTAACTCTTAAGTTTCTTTCATATTCTCTTTGCCTTCTCTCTAACTTCTTGGGGGCTTGGGGCTCGGTTCTCAACGATCCAACAGCAGATCCTTGATATTGGCATCATGGTCTACGCACCCATCCGGACGAATTTTGATTTTGGCAAAAATTGAATTTGCACGTAGATTGAGGTGTCTGATTTTTGACCCAACTAGGTAGGATCTCATATTCTACTGTTGTATAAGGGTTGTATATGTAATCTTATATGTTTTCACCGTGTAAATCGTATGAAAATCATCTTTGTTTATAAGTTAGGGTTTTGGTTCAAAAACTCTTTTTCGGCATTTCAGTTGGATGAAATCGGGTGTTGGATGTTTCTTTTGAGGGTTTATGATAGTCCTAAGCTAGGGTGTGCTTGTGGATATCAAAAACAGGAGTTTAGAGGGTTGATTTGAGGTTTGGAACCCAAAACTGTAGCTTAAAAACACATTTCTAGGTTGATCAACCGACTGGATCATCAGATCAGTCGACTGGATCTTGTTCTTGGGCCATTAGTCGACTGGACCAGTGGGTCAGTAGGCTGAAATCTTTCTATTTTGGCGCCCAGTCGACTGAACCAGTGGGTCAGTCGATTGGTTTCTTTCTGTTGGGCCTTCTTTTGGTTTCCAGCATGTTTTCAGTCGACTGGGGGCTTGAGCCTGTCGACTGGGCCCCTCTGCGAGTTGTTGGTGAAGTTTTGGTGGTTCGATGGTTGGGTTTTGGTTTCTCTCATTTCCCTTTGTTGGTTTTTAAAGCGATTGATCTTTGAGAAACGTGTTTATTGGAGGTTTGGAGCTAACCCTTGGGGTTGAGTCTCAGTTTCTAAAACATTTTCATAAAATGTGTATGTTTTTAAGTGTTTTAGTTTGATCTCCATGGGTTCATGAATTGGATCTCTTGCTTATACATGCGTTGCATAACTGCATTTGGGGAAAATATTTTAAAAATATTTTGTTTTGATCTCCTGGTGATGGATGGATCTATGTACATGTATATTGTACCGATTTGAGAAATAGTTTTTTGAAAATTATCTCGATGTACCAGGATGACGTGTATTTAGCACGAGTTTCCCTCGGTGTAAGTTCGAAAACGTGCGCAACATAGGTACTCAGGTCCTTCGGGTTAGTCCCCATAAATTGAGGCGGATGGGTGCTAAGCTCCCTCAGGGTCGTACTCGTAAATTGAGTGGTTCGTCGTGGTACTTCGTATAGAACTTGTATGTATCTAACCGGTCCCATGATGTATGAGGATTAAATACTGGACATGGGTTTATAGTTGTTACCTCTATCCCCTCATGATGAAGTCGGTACATAGGATCATACTCTTTTTTTTGCGCGACGGTACATTCCGTGAGGGAAATGATGTTTTGATTACTGTTTTTCCTTAACTATAGGGGTTTATTTGCATTTGTTGCAATACCTGATTTGAAGGATGAAAACATGGTTTTATGAAATAAAACGGTTTTGGAAGACTTGTGTAGTCTGATGGGAAAACTTGGGGTTTTTGATAGAAAACATGTTTTGGTTTTGTAGTTGAGTTCACTCCCACCATATGATTGCATATTCCAGCTTTACAGCTTATTATCTATTTCTATTAAGCTTCGGCTCACGGGTAAAAATTTTCTGTAAAAACCATTTTCAGGTGATGATGTGGATGAGGAGTAGCTTGGTGTTGCCCACGGTGACGGAAGACTTTTATAGTTTTCTTTTTTGGTAGTCCTATTCCTAAAGGCAGGTTTTGTACGCTAGAAGGCGATATATTGTACGCATGTTGAACTGTTGTCTTTTATTTATGAGAAATACACTTTGTTGGGTATTCCATTGGTTTCAACGGGTGGATTTTAAAGTATGAAAACCTATATTTTCATATCAAATGAATGTTTGGTGGATTTTCACGTGACCCTAGGTTTTGGGACGTGACAACTTGGTATTAGAGTTCTGGGTTCGAATACCTAAGAGGCATGGGAAAAAGGGGTTTATCACCTAGTGTGGTTGATTTTGTATGCTTGTGTGCATGTGTTTAAACCCTGGTTTATAACATGTGAATAGCTTTCTGAGCATGATAATTGTGTATATGTGGACATGGAGGTTGAATCTCAGGATTGGTGAGTCTTGCCTTTGGGTGTTTGGTTTAACATGTTTAGAAACCAAGTTAGAAGCGCATTTGGCCGATGTGGATTCTAGCAAGGAATCTGAATACGCTATCCAAATTGACAAGTCTGTCTTATTAGTTCTTCTCGGTATGTGAGACGTGTGTGCACAATCTTATGTGGTTATGTGATAGCATGATTATGTGTTTATGTTACGTAATACCATGTTATAGGAAAGCTTATCATGTTATGTTATTTCCTATAGAATTATATCCACGCGGGGAGTGCGGGGACGGGGTCGTGGCCGTGGCCGAGGACGTGCTTATGTTCAGATTCTAGAGGAAGGGAACATTCCTGCCCCACAGGAACAAGTGGGTGGTACTGATGTTGGCAGCGCTGATGTCGTCCATGAGATGTTAACTACTATGCGAGCGATGGCTGAAGCTACCAGGGCTAGTGTGCAGGTTCTTGAGTCGAGGGCTTCTGTGTCCATGCGGGAGTTTCGGCAGTTGGATCCTCCGACCTTTTCTGGGGAGCCGGACCCCAAGGTGGCTACCGAGTGGTTAGAAGTGACTACCTCCATCTTCGATACTTTGGATATCGAGGACGATGCTTTGCATATAAAGTTGGCAGCGTTCCAACTATGGAAAGATGCTAGAGAGTGGTGGAAGTTCGCTAAGACCACTGTGGATGAGACGTGTACTGCTTTCATGAAAGTCTTCTTGGAGAAGTACTTCTTGAGATTTTCGAGGGATATTTACCGAGAGGAGTTCCTCTCCCTTGTTTAGGGAAATTTGTCTATGGTCCAGTATGAGACCAAGTTCGCGAATCTGTCGCGGTTTGCACATGAAATGGTATCTACAGAGGAGTTGCGCACTCGGAGGTTTAAGAGGGGACTTCGACCTGCTATTAAGGATAGGGTTGTAGCTCTGGATGTGGAGGTGTACATCAAGCTGGTGGAATCTGCTACTGGGTCGAGAACTCATTGGCAGATAGCCACAGGATTAGAGAGAGTGGGAGCCAGCAAGGCAGTGGAGATACACAGTTTCAGGGGCACAGGAACATGCGCCAGAGGTCGTCTGGACCTAGTTTCCATTTTTTTGGATCGCCTCAGCCACAGTCGTTTGCACCTACACTTTCAGTGGCCTCGACAAGGAGGCCAGAGCAAAGAGGATTGATCTGTTATTGCTGTGGACAGTCGGGACATCGTTTAGTTGAGTGCCCACAGAAGGGCCAGTCTCAGAGTTTAACGCCCTTCCAGTCACAGGCGAGAGACCCACCTATCTGTTTTGGGTGTGGTCAGCCTAGGCATATCCGTAGACTTTGTCCCAGATAGGGGAATGTTTAGAGTGCGACAGGAGCGTCTGTTCCTTCATCTATACAGAGGCAACATGCTTCGCAGCAGCCTAGGACTTAGCCGTCTAGGTTCGCGGAAGGAGGTAGTTCAGCGCAGTCAGTGAGGCAGCCATCGACTCAGAGTTATGGTGGACTGACCAGACCACCGCAGGCCAGGGCTTATGTTCTTGCTGATCGCAGTGCTTCCAAAGCACCAGTGGCGTCTGATGCTGCTGTTACACCAGCTATGATCAGAGGTACTCTCCTAGTCTTTAGATCATGGGCTAGTGTTCTCATCGACACAGGAGCATCACATTCATTTATATCATCTGCATTTGTATCTGCTTTGGGGTTAGAAATGAACTGGTTGGGTAGCACCTTGTATGTGGAGACCCCAGTTAGTGGGAGTGCGATGCTAAGCCTTGTCTGTAGATCCTGTGTGCTGGAGGTCGTTGGTCGTTGTTTAGAGTTTGATTTTTTCATTCTAGACATGACCACATTTGATGTCATCCTAGGGATGGACTAGCTGACTACCTACTATGCCTTTATAGATTGTGAGCGACGGAGAGTGTCGATCTGTACACCAGAGGGTGACTGCTTTTACTTTGTGGGTGATTGGGATGAGAGCCTGATACCTATGCCAGGACTCACCCGGGTTCGAGGAGATTTGGGTTTCCTCTTTTCTGCACTCAGGTTAGATGAACCAGTTGGGGTTCGGGGGATG